>CABFWO010007683.1:12635-23199 GCA_902155825.1 Timema genevievae | reverse complement strand
CATCAGATATATTTTCAAAATCCGGGGGCAAAATATGTAGCACCTCAGCTCGTATCAATTTTCATGAGTTTCAGATTGAATATTAAGGTGAATGAAGTACCATTATAAAGTTAAAAGAAGTTGGCACTAATTGATTTACTTCCCCCATTTATTACACACGTTTAAGTATACAAAATAATTAATTGAATATTGTATTTACTTGACAGTTTTTTATGCAATTAATTGAAGGCTCATTGAAATAATATTTATTTCTCTTAATAAACCTCTTCAAGTACTTCTAACATTCCAAATAAGAAATCTTTGCATCATTTGGTTTTTCTAAAAATGGTTGCATTAGATACCAAAATTTCAAACTTTGAGTAAACACTGTGCTTAAAATATACATTTAATCTATATTTAATACACTGATCCAAGTTTGGTTTAAGAAGACCTACTAATATATATAAAATTTATATATCATTAATTTTGGGCCATACGCCCTTAAAGCAATTTTGAACGCTTCCAGATATCACACTGCTCCTTTTTTGGTGCCTAAAATTCAATGTTGAGCTCGTAGTTGAAAATCTTCCTATGGGTACATATTTTAACAGGAGTAATTCCTTCCTCATCGAAAACTGTTTTGTTTAAATCATACATCATAGAAGTAAATAGATAGCTAGAATTATAAATTAATTAAGCAGGCTGTGTAAGATGAATAAAAAAAAGTAAAATCTATTAATGATATTACTACACAACCAAATTTGAGTTACAAATAATGATGTTTGACTCAAAAATCCCAGTCAGAACCTTTTTATTTTGAAGACAGAGTATTCTTTGCAATTAGAACTGTTTTCTACAGTCAATATCTCACTTAGAATTTTTTTAATGTCAAAAGGGTATGACCTCAAACGGAAACACTTAAAAAGAACAGTTTTAAAAGTAAAATCTAAAATTTTCACCAGACATTAAGTGAAAATTCCTACATTATGTTATTGTGAATAAATTTTGCTTGGACCCGCTTCGATGGCCACGTGGTCTTACATACTACTATCGCAGTTCACTAGACTGCCTATGGTGGGATGATCAAGGTTCAAATCTCGGTCGGTTGTACTAAGGGTGGTTTCTTTCAAAATGGTTACCCACTCTCCCTCCACGCAATTTGTGGGTACTTTTCCTCTAAATATGACCTTCCTAATGCCTAAAGCCATTAGTGTAGTTAGTACATAAGCGTATACCCGAAAGGATAGTAAGACGCGGTGCTAACAAAAAAAATCTCTTTGCGGAGATAAGGTTGACATCATTGAAATATGAGAGCAAAGGACATAAGACCACTCACTACTGGCTGTAGCGCTGAATCACTATATTGCCAAATGATATTTTGTCAGCACGTTCACCGGTTTCACAATCTTAAGTGCTTATCTGTCGACGTAACTCAAGTTAGCCCCCGACAATGCCGAAACTTTTTTTTTAATTGTTTGTACTCTATTTGTGACCATGTTTTCCCGGAAATTAACATTTTTGTTCTAAAATTAGGCATTATAGAGAACATTTAATGTGGTGGGGCTAACTTGAACTTTCCCTATACCGTAAACCGTAGAATACTTGATTTCAAGCTGGCCCACCCCATTTTGAAAAAAATCAATGTAACAAAATTCTGTTTGTACCATTCGCTTGGTATTCGTTTGTGCTCATATATGCTCGAACATGAACATTTTAGCTGCTATATAATTAGACCTTTAAGAGAACATTTAATGTGGTGGACTAGCTTGAGCTCAAGTTGGCCCACCACATTGAATGTTATCTAAAAGGCCTAGTTTTAATGGCTGGCTGTACTCGAGATTGTTTTATCCAAGAAATAAAATAATTCCTACAATATGTTTAAATTTGGTGCCATCGGGTTGGATCTTTTTCTTTCGATACCAAATCCCTAGTTGTAAAAAAATGTTCTGCTATCACTGTCAGATTGTAGATAACGATCTTCGTGAAGGTTTGACGGAAGAAGCCGAAGTGCCGAACTAGGAGAAACGACAGTAGGATGACTAGAAGGCGCCGTATCTCATTCTCATTTCACACACACAGCGCGCTGTACTCGTATTGTGTTCGCTTCCAATGTTTCGACCTTGACCTTGGAAACTCACTTTACAAACGATTCATGACCATAAGATATAGTCGGCTCAAAGTTCCGTGAAATTAACTTAAGGAGGGGTGTTAAGGATTGAGAGTTGAGGGCATTATTTTTGTAGTATTTATAAAAAAAAATTTCAATAAAAACAATTAAATATTTATCTAATAGAAACGTAGAGTTTAATTATCTTTAGATGGTAATCTCAACAATTATTATATAATAATATCTTTCAAGAGCATACTAGAATTTGATGATAGCTGTCTCTCTTAATGTAAAAAGTTTATCATCAAATGCTAACATGCCCATGACAGATACTCAACAATTATTGTTAAGATTACCATGTGTAGAAAATTAAACTATGTTCATACGGGAAAAATAATCGAGTTATTGTGCCAAAAAAATTGTTTTTTTGTAAGAACTGGAAAAATACTGATCTTTTTCCATCCTAGCCTACGTCTGCATAGGTAGTTATTTTAGCTTCGTGTCTTACTTCCCGTTTGAGTTTCAGTTACGTATAGGTCTATGTATTAATTACGTTACTGGGCTAGGTATGAGGAAGGTTGAATCTAATGGAAGTGTACCCTGGATTTGAACTCTGATCTTCCCGTCATCTGTAATCCAGTCTATTGTGAGAGTGACTCCTTAGACCATGCGGCCACCAAAGCGGATACTCTAGGTGGATAAAATATTGCCAATTAGGTCAAATATTAACAAAACCAGAGTTTAGTGTTTTCTGGAATGAACACAAACCTATTTTCTATATTATTATTATTATTATTAGCACCGCGTCTTACTACCCGTTCGGGTTATATGCACTTATGCTAATGTGTAATGGTAGGGTGATTGTTAGATGAAATGGAGGACCTACAGTTTAACCTGGAATCCGAACCACGGTGGAGGCCTGGCATTCCACACATTCACAGGTTGTGATTAATACACGTCTTGTCAGAAGTGAAGGAAGGGTTTGACAACCAGATGAATCTGTGCCGGGACCGAGGATTGAACCTCAGACTCTCAGCACAGAAGTCTGTCACCTTACCCCTAGACCACCAGATCACCTATTATTTTCTATAAACCGACACACATATATAAGTTATACTTGTAGACATAGTTTGAAGGTTGAAGTTTTCCCATCTGAAAAGTCCATATTTTGATTAATTATTAAGACCTAATTGCCCGGGAAACGTAAGGTAGCTGGTATAGATCATAGAATGGATCTTTGTGAATCAAATTATGTCATTTAATAAGGTGGGGCACTAATTGTACTGGCACCTTAAGAGTCCATCTTACCTCATGGATAACATCTGACTTTAGGTAGGTTATACTTGAAACAGTCAAAAAAAATGTAATTGAAACCAGTGAAATCGTTTGAAAATATTTTCAAAACTTCAACAAAATCGAAAAATAATGATATTAAAATGGAAAAAAACATACATAGTATCAGCTCACAAGCGAGCTAAACTGACCGAGTGGTCGCAGCACGTCAACTAAGATAGTGCCAACATTTGCGAATAGAGGATGTCATCTCATCAGCACAACGAGCCCTCTGGCCGTTAATCTCAGTTTTATAGACCGGAGCCGCTAATTATTTATTCAAATAGCTTCTCATTTGTCCTAGCGAGGCTGAGTGGACCTCGTTCCAGACCCACAAAAAAATCTGGAAGTGTCGGGGATCAAACCCGGGACCTCTGGATCTGTAGCCATGAACTCTGACCTCTAGAACACAGATGCGATCAAACACTATCAAACTCATCCCAATTTTTCTCTTGTCTAATTAAGAATGCAGAAAAACACGTTTCGATAAGTTTTCTCGTTAAAGCGTGATCTTTCATCTAATTTCCCGGTTAACCGGTACTGTATGTGCAGAACTAAGGCAATGTTACAATGGATTGAGTCGTTAAAAATAATACCAAGGAATGCTCTAGAACAGTGGCTTCCAAAACCATTTTAAAACCATGACCTAATTTTTAGAACGACAAACTCTGGTGACACACGTAGTCTAGCTTTAATGGACATGAGAAGGGGAAGCGGGGTGGGGGAATTAAATTATTTTTTCTATAGTTTATCACTTTTCTATTTTTTTTAAATGATTTTTTATTTTCAAATAATTACAAAATTTTCAAATTTCAAAATGTTTTCATAGCCCACCAAAATCGGTTTGCGACTCACCAATGGATCGCTTGCCATTCACAGTTTGGGAATCAATACCTTGGATGCAATATTCCAAATCTGTTTTATACCCTCAACTTCCTGTGTACTGAAAACAGAATAAGTTGTAGATAATCCATGCGTAGACAAATGCAAGAAAAAGCTACTTTTTGAGTGTGTGAGAAAGAGGCATTGAACCTTAATTCTATTAAAAACAAACTCAAAATAACTTCGAGAGGTATCTAATTTTCTAAAAGTCACTTTACCTCTCTCCGCCTCTTAATTTTAAAATGTATTTTCTAACTGCTCTCTCTTGAACAAAAATATGATATCAAAAGTTTATGCCTAAAGAATGATTCTACATTCAGCCAGTCACAGAAAGTGCCTGATTTAACAGCAAGAAAAGCTACTTGATCTACTTTCACGTATTCATACGTTAAATCATGTGATCTGTAGCTGTCACTTTAGATAGATATTATCTATACCTATTAAATAACACTAATAAAATATTAGAATGTTAGCCTATCAAAAATACCCTAACAAATTATGTGTGTATATTCTAAAAGACTATTCCTCTGAAAAGTGGATGGTACGGACAATAATCGTAGTCCCCTATCCTTTCCCGCGAGTGATGGTACATTTCCTCTGAATTCTACCTCATCAATTCAAATTTGTGGAAAGCTTGGATGGGTTGCAAGACGCAGTGAAATATATATATATATTTTTTTTTTCTTTATCTAGAGAGAAGACTTGAGAAGATCATGTGGACAGACAGGGTGACAAATGAAGAAATCCTAAAAAAAAGTAGGTGAGAAGATAACCATTTTGGATGTAATTCTTCGACGCAAGGCAAACTGGATCGAACACATCCTTAGGAGGAACTGTCTTCTGCACGACGTCATTGAAAGTAAGATTGAGGGTAAGAGAAGCTTAGGAAGAAGGAGGATTCACATATTGGATGACTTGAAATAAATAAAAAAATTCTGGGGGCTGAAGGAGGAGGCAGAATACAGGGCGGCGCATTGGCGGTCTAAGTTCACTGACAAAAGGAATGGACCTGTCGTAAGACAGAACACCTAACGATAAAAGAGAGCTCATTACCACATTAAGCACAATCATGAGTCTTTGTTGTGGTCACAATCTAGAATAAAATCTTAATTAGTGCACCTTCCGATCTAATTTAGTGGATTCTCGTAAAAAACATTTACAAAAGTATTTATTTCTAGTGATAAATTAGTTTAGAGCTTTCATTGTTTATTTGACTGAGTATATAAACCCATTTTCTCTGGTAAACCCCACATTGGGGCTCACACGTACTAAGGCATTAGTCTCATCTGGTCTGGTTTCGAAGCCAAGCCGGAGATGTTTTTATAAATGGTTTTATACTCTCCCTCCACGCATGTGTGGATATACTTTCTCTAAATCCTACCTTCTTCATGCCTAGTCCCATTAACATAAATGGGTGTATAAACCAGGCGTGTATTAATTACAGGATCACGTTCAATTTTACGTTCAAGTAACGTAACGTTTACTTTACTTTTATGTGAGGTTCTTTTGATGTGAAAAAACTAGCGTGAAGTCAAGATTCACATAATGTTACGTAACAATCTGAACAAAACACAGACAATAAATTTAGACCATTTGGAAACAAATTGTTCACTAAAATGAAAGCCAATAATTTAGGGCTGATAGGCTACAAGTACTTGCAATAGAAGCTTACTACTAGATATACAAAATAAAGTGTAACACGAGGATACGACGTTTCACAGTTTGCGAAACCCGGACAAACTATACCGTAAACAAATGAAGTACTAAATAGCGGAGTTGAGTTACTCGCAACAAGATTGGTTCTTTAGAACACGTAGTATCCTTCCCTAACGTTCACGTAACGTGAAAGTTCTCCCTTGTACAACTCTTAGGTTAAGTGTACTTTCCATNTCTTTAGAACACGTAGTATCCTTCCCTAACGTTCACGTAACGTGAAAGTTCTCCCTTGTACAACTCTTAGGTTAAGTGTACTTTCCATTAAAAAAAACACGGGTAAAGCCTTTACTTGACGTTACGTTAACATTAAGTGAACGTTAATTGAGCGTTTGGTTGATCATGATCCCGGCATAAGCTAGAGTGCACGTAAATTTGTTAAGAGTTAAAAAAAAGTTACTATACAAATAAACTTAACCATACATATGTTTAGAAATACGTTTTATTTTCATTTAATACTACCATTGCATCAAGGATATATATATATATATATATATATATATATATATATATATATATATATATATATATATATAGAGAGAGAGAGAGAGAGAGAGAGAGAGAAAGAGGAAATAATTAAGGGGGAAAAACACTCTTCATACATCAAGCTGACATTCAAACCCCGACCTCCAGTCACAACGTGACAAATTTTATTTTAATTGATAAAATCAATAAGAGTTGGTTTAAATTGAATCAGAACAGAGTATACAGACAACTAAAGGGATAGTTAAAAACTAATGGGATGCTAAATAAGTTCAAGTGCTCAGCGTGGCAAAGACTAAATCAATCAAGTCATGACATGTTGAGCGTAAACTATAATAATGAAAGAAGTTACGTAGCCCCATTTCCCCTTGTTCGTAGTTCATGATTGGTTCCTAGATGGCGGGCGCGGCGCATGTCTGCGTCAGAATGGAAGAATCACTATCTCAGGCGAGAGCCAAGTCAATATCTTAGTAGTCTGCGCAGTGAACGGTTGTGTTTCGTTGAGAATGTTAATGATGACGTATTAGATCTTTGCGCTTACATGGGATAATATGGTTATTATTAGCTCTCTCTAAGTCCAAAGGTTTTACTCCTATAGAAATAAAAGAGACCACGTTCATATTTTATTTTATTGAAGTTTAACGAAATTTCTCACGTTACTATAACATAATTGAGTGACAGTAAGGTTAAAAGATTTAATTTGTTGTTAATCTAAACAGCTCCTTAACCTCTTCCTCATCCTATCCCCCTCACCTTTTAGGTTTTCTATTTCTGCCACGTTTTAGCACAGTTTACGTTAATCGTATTTTTTTTCTGTCCAAGGACAGTACTTAGCTTTTATCAGTGTTTTCGTGTTTTTAAATTATTGCGTGTTTTCAACGTTTGAAGAGATACCTTTTCTATTAAGCCTTAAACGTTAATAAGAGTCAGGTGAGTTTTAGTTTTAATATTGTAAACGGATATTTATAGGAAATTGGCCGCATGAAAATGTGCCGGTAACAATCTGTGCTACCAACGATAGAGCTTATCGATTAAAAGCTACAAAATAACCGTAGTCAGGGTGAGTGATAAAATAATTTATTGAATAGAGTATAATGAATGAATATAATTTTAAACTTTGGCATGGGACTTCATAAAACGTGCCAACAAGTTAGGTTGTTGTGTTTTCTAGAATAGTCCGCGATATTCAATTTCATTGTACACGCATGCATATTATGTTTGTTTACATAAGTGTGTCATTTAGGCCCCATATAGCCTATAAGGGCTACACAGCTCCCATATATTTAGGACTGCATATAATTTTTCACTAATTTAGGGTGAGATGGAAGGGGGCGCGAGAAAAGGTCAATGTTTTTGTAGTTTTTAAAGCAAACAACTTTTTTTCGGCACAATGAATCAAACATTTCTCCAGTAGAAGGATAGTTTAATTTTCTACACATGGTATTCTCAACATTTCTTTAATATCTGTCATGGGCATATTAGCATTTGATGAAAAACTTTTCAAATGAAGACATTCTAGGACACTTGACGGAAATTCAAAAACAGCTTTTGAGAAGAATATTAAACTCTGTTTCTATTGGATCTAAATATTTAATTAATTCAGCCGGAATAAATGTTATAAAAACTGCAAAATAATACTGCCTTTTACTATCCCATCCCATTTTAAGATGGGGATATTGGGAACCCGAGTTAAGGTCAGTGTTGTTGCATTTTTTTTAGCAAAACAATTTTTGGTTCAAAATAGTAATCTTCAGTAGAAACCTAGTTTAATTTTCTTCACATATTAATGAGTTTTTGAATATATGTCAAGGGTGTCCTGTAATTTAATGAAATTTTCTCTTCATTTAAAATTTTGTCATCTAACGCTGCTATGCTTATGACAGATATTCAACAAATGTTGATATCACCATGTGAAGAAAATTAAACTCTTATGTTTCTACTGGAGCAATATTTTATTTATTTTGACCAAAAAAAAGAAGTTTTGCTATAAAAACTGCAAAAACACTGTATTTTTCTTGCGTTCCCTACCTGACCTTAAGACCACATGACTGGTAAAATAAATCTTAAAGGAATTCCACCGACACTCCTTGAGAGAGGATAGAAAGATCATAGAGTAGAAAATCATCCATAGTGGACACGACAAAGAGTTGAACCAAGGCCTGACCTGGATGTGATTTGAACACCCTAGTCGAGCTGGCCGACTCCGAACTCACTTTGCCGGTCACTTTGTTCAACAATAGTACTAAATCAAATACGCAGAGTAGAGATGAGAAATTTTAGATATAATGTACCCGCACTTGACTCGCTCCAATGGTTGAACGGTTTAAGACATCACTTTTACAATAGACTGGACTGTCGCTGACAACATTGAGGTTCGAATCTCGGTCAGGTGTATTGAGGGTGGTTTTTCAAAAATTGTTTTCCACTTTCCCTCCACGCAAATGCAGGCACACTTCCTATAAATATAACCTTTCCAATCCCTAAAACCATTAGCGTGATGTACATAAGCGTGTAACCCAAACGGGTTGTAAGACGTGGTGCAAAAAAATTAACATTACTCTGCATTTTCTTTTTCCTAATGAATGTTGAGTTCCAGTAATTAATTAAAATTGCTGAAAATGATAATAATATTGCATAAATCCATCAAGTTAGTAAACTTAAAGATAAAAAATAGCAGAGCATCCACCACCCCCTCCCACTATCCCCTTAATTAAAATCCTAGATCCACCCCTGTGTATAAACGAGCAGCTAATATTCGGTTCCACCCGCTTCGGTGGCCGCATGATCTATGACGCTACTCTCAATAGACTAGACTGCCGAAGACGGGGACTTCGGGGTTCAATCCCGGTCGAGTGCGATGAGGATGATTTTTCTTAAATGGTTTTCCACTCTCCCTCCACAAAAAATGCAGATGCACTTAGTAATTAAACCTTCCTAATCCCTAACTTATTAGTGTAATTAGTACATATGCGTATAACCCGAACGGTTAGTATTATTATTATTATTATTATTATTATTATTATTATTATTATTATTATTATTATTAGCACCGCGTCTTACTACTCGTTCGGGTTATACGCACTTACGCTAATGTGTAATGGTAGGGTGATTGTGAGATGAAATGGAGGACCTACAGTTTAACGTGGAATCCGAACCACGGTGGAGGTCTGGCATTCCTCACATTCACAAGTTGTGATTAATACACGTCTTGTCAGAGGTGAAGGGTATGGTAGTCAGAAACGGTTAGTAAGAAGTTGTGATATATATATATATTTGGTATTATACAAGTCTTGGGTTTGGAAGGTGCGATCATTTCCGTCTTTCTTACCAAAGGTTTCTCGTCGAATGCGAGAATACCGTAAGACGGACGTTACTGTTATCGCCCACACATCTGATAGGACCGGAATCGATATACTGCAGAGTTGAAAATATACGACGGAAATCATGGGCAAACCTTGACTTTTCCATCTTGGTTAGGGGAGGGGGGGGGAGATTCTTCTCTCACTAATCACTACTTAATATATAAAGTATATTAAACTTAATCTAACATACTTTGGTTCATATTTAAAATACCGTACTCTGTTTCAGCTAAAAATAAGAGACTTTCCTTAAAATTAAACTACGTGAGTCTTTTTATTTAATTATTTTTGACACCCTCCCCCACGTAAGGGATCGTAAGATTTTCCGTCCATCCCCCCCCTCTCCTTCTATCTTATATAATTTATTATGATTTAGTAAATTAAATTATATTAATCGTTTAGCTATGTTAAGACGTGAGTGAGTGAATTATAAAATAGGGCCTACTTTAATTGCAGTAAAATTAGCTGAAACACATCATAAGTAAATTAAATATAAATGATTTTTTTTAATTAATATAGGACGATTTATTATCTAACAATTTTTTGTTTAGATTTTGTCTTACCACAAACATTGATTAAAAAACGTTATGTAAGAGGGATTCTGAACCCCGCCTACTCCCTTCCTTGTAATAAAACGTAAGAAAATATTGACTTGTCTCTTCCCCCACCCCCTAAAAACCCTTACATAACTAAAGGACTGCCCCTTAAC
>CABFWO010007683.1:0-12233 GCA_902155825.1 Timema genevievae | reverse complement strand
GTTGTACCCCTTAGCCCAGGCACGCCCATGACAGAAATAATTTTAAATTGCCATACTTAGCTGTCTCACTAAATTAAATAGCGGGTGTAGGGTGGTTGTGTTTGACCTAAAATCAGGACAAGCTGATGGAATTAAAGGAGGCCGCTTTACCGCAGCCTCAGATGTGTTGCAGAAGTCCATAAATCATGAGTTATTACAGAAGGTGTTAACTATCCCAAAATATGGTTCACGCTTAAATGGAGGTGAAAGATCCCAAAAGAATTACATACTTCACATTTTGTTTTATGGTTTTATTTTAAAGTATTTCTTGAAAGTGTAAATTTGTCTGATTTATCAACGTAGTTTCATGCTAAATGTCTGGGTTCTGATATAGAAGTAAATGATTCCAAACATCTATCTGCCTTCCTCAAACGAATAAAGTCATATTTTAATAGGATCATCCCAGCTTCGATGGCCACATTGTCTAATACGTTACTCTCACAGTAGAATGTTTTGGCTTTTGTAATGTTGCATTCAGATTATCAACATTTAGATACAACAAGTGAGAAAATAAAAACAACACCAAGGAATGCTCTAAAGGTACGTGGCTACAGCATATTATGAAGTGAAATAAACAGATTATTTAGTAGGATTATGTTTATAGGAAGTGTACCCGCATTTGCGTGGAGGGAGAATGGAAAACCATTTAGGAAAAACCACTCAGGAAAAACCACTCACACTATACCTGACAAAGATTCGAACCTCGATCTCCCCGTCATAGGCAGTCTAGTCTACTGCGAGAATAGCACGTTAGACCACGCAGCCGCCGAAGTGGGTGATTATGTACTGATAACGCTAATGTGATAGGGATTAGGAAAGCTTAGTGAAAAACAAGTGTACCCACATTTGCGGGGAGGGAGCATGGAAAAACACTTAGAAAAAACCCTCAGTGCAGCCGACCGGGATTGAACCCCGATCTCCCAGTCTTCATCAGTCTAGTCTAGTATATTGCGAGAGTAGCGCCTTAGACCATTCAGCCACCACAACAGCTTATTTCATAATTATTTTCTAAAATAAACAGGGATAAAATAGTGTGAATCTTTAATGAGTTTGTTCAGATGTGAGAGAGCTACAATCACATTCGAATGATGTCATTGCTATAGCAGAATAAGGGGAGCTTTAATAAAGTGTTTTGCTGATGTAGCTGAACGTAGAAAATGGTCATTCATTATAACATACACACACCCGGCTCACTCAAGTCTTATCGTGGGTGGTCCGGTGCATTATGATGTCGAGGAATTCCCCTTATTTTTGAATAGTTACAAATGTAGCCAACCTAAATTATTATAAACTATTTTTTTTTTAATTTAATGACAAAATTATATTTTAGTAAATACTCGTTGTATATTACTATGAGCCTTAGAAGAATTATCCTATGCGCACTCAAGATATTTAATTTTGTATAATTATTCAAATAATTAATAATAATAATTATTATTGTTAACTCTATGTTCTAAAAACATTTCCTATAGCCTAATTTAGAGATAAAGCTAAGAATATTAATTTTTTTTAGATCAAAACAATTTTCTATTTAATTTTTATTTTATAAGAAGACTGCCATTGATATAATAACAAGCATTGTCTATATATAATTTTTTTAACTATCATTTAACTTATTTTAAAACTGGTTCTTTCAAGTGGTGAGAGCATTTATATTTTTTAAATAATACTATAACGTATTTCACTTAATTTTATTAATATTTTTAGTTTTATTAGTTAGAAATATTATTTTCTAAACCTCATATTATATGCAAGTACAGTAAAACTTTTGCTATTCGAAATAAAAGAGACGGACCCGATTTAAGAAAACCAAAATTTCTGATAGTTTGTAAATGAGAGCTGTTGTGGTAAGAATAAACATTTATTGAAAATTTATACAATGTAATACACACCATGTACTACAAATTTGTAATACTAGAAAAATCTGATAATCTAGTTTGAACTTTGAGGTCTCCATTTATTCCATGTAGATACATAAATAACATTTTTTTTTAGCCCCGTACCGGGGCTATTATGTATGTACATATTTATTTACCCGTTCGGGTTATACGCTTATATACTAATTACTCTAATGGTTTTAGGGGCGAGGAAAGTTATATTTATAGGAACTGTGCCCACATTTGCGTGGAAGGAGAGTAAAAACCCCTCTTGGAAAAACCGCCCTCAGCACACCCGACCAAGATTCGAACCTCAATCCCCTCGTCATAAGCAGTCAAGTCTACTGCGAGAGTAGTGTATTAGACCATGCGGCCACGGAAGCTGATAAAACATCATCTTGACTTTTAAAAAATATATGCGTTTCGGTCTACCCGGGTTTCAGTTAAACGAAGTTCTGTTAACCGAAGATCTACTGTATACGATAAATAGGGTTTGGGTCCGACATCAAATAAATATATAAATAATATTGGCCAAAATTACTGTGGTTAACTATCACATTCATATATTACCATCTGTTTTCATTACAGTGATCCAAAGTGATAGATGTCAGCTGTTGGCGTAGGGATATATTAGGGACTATTTCTATTAACTTTTCAAGCTGTCATCCAAGTAAACTTAGGTCATGAATGAATTATATTTTCCCTGGTGAGGTTAATTCACGTCTGCGCCGTATTTATTGTGAATACAGCACTTTTATTATTATTTTGGTCACACTACTTGATTAGACCCTTAGACCATTAATATTTGCTAATCTAACATGGGTATACATAGTTTTTTTTAACCTAAATATTCAATCTTATTTCAATTAAACTTTATGTAGGCTGGAGATTGATCCAACTTAAAGTTGGTTTTTGATTTTATGTTTGCTGAAGTGAGTTTTAAGGGGAATGATTAATTGGATTAATTGATAGAGAACCAATTTGTCTTTCAGAATAGTAGTTTCTGACAATGTTCTAAATTCGAAAAATAAAATTAATATCAAGCATTCAAAATTTTAATTGACATAATTAATTTAATTGGTTTTTGAAAATTATTAACTGCGAGCTCTAGATTTTTTTGTGCGACATATTAACTTGCTACAGATGAGCGTTTAAAGATTGGAATGAGATAGTACACACGAATTTTGAGCAAACAAACATTTATTATTACAAAGAAACCTGTCTTTTTAAGAGTGTTTATAATGTGTTAATTTAATTTTTATCATGTTACAAAAATAATATAATTTTTAAATTATAAAGGTTTTGTATAACACCATAAACCATTTATTAGTTAATTAAAATACTTTTGTCTGATACGTACATAGTTTAGAATTAAGTTAAGAAGGCGTTTTTATAGGTTATTATAGAAAAAAAATTTTGTTGTTGTTAATTTCTCTCATTTTATTCTTTTAGCGATCAATATCGTATGACAAGGTATTTTTCTAATTATTATTTATCTACACATATTATTTAAATGCAGGCCTGCTTGTTTTGTGCAAGCAGAGATTTTTGGGGCCAGAAATTCTGCCCACACCTTCACACTCAGGGTATTGATCTAGTGTGGCCCATAGAAAAATACGGCCCTTGTTTGAACACTTTTAATATTTACTGTGGATTTCTAAAATATTCGTATTAATTTTACTATAGTGATTGGACCTTTTTTAATTTATTACTTTTATTTATCATATAGTAAAACCATGATGCAAATATTGTTTATGTATCTTACTAAAAATTAAAACATTGCTACTGTGGTACTTAATGTTTATTATCCTAATTATAATTTTGTAGGTGCTATTATATTTGTATTTATTACTGTTGAGTACTTATTTGTTTGTGTATGAGTTTTACCTTAAAAACGAATATTGATAATGTTGGGGTTTAAGAAGCAATATTTCAGGAATAAGTTCTAAGCCCAGTGCTTCTTGATTTAAATTTGTTCGGTGTCAATTCTACATATTAGACTTCTTCCAATAATGTTCCCCGGTGCTGTTTTTTATGTTCCGTGACATTACTAAATTTGGCTAAATATGTTCATATAATAAAAACATAAATTTAAAATAGCGCTAAATGTCGTCTATTTCAGGAATCTAAATATAAATATGGAGCTGATGTATGTATGTATGTATATTATCTCGAATATTAATTTTGGATAATTTTAAGGATCTGAATCCATTGTTATGCACAAATCTGTAACAGTAGTAATAGCTATGAATGATTCATTTCTACCAATGTCACCTTGAAGGGTAGGTTGGAAAACATAATCATAAAAGAACAACTCCTATTTGTATATTTAGGGAACTACAGTTGATGAAAAGAGCAGCAATTTTTCTGGCTAGGATCCGCATATGGCTCCGGAGCCACACGCTCCCAACCCTTGATATATATTATAGAAATAAAGATACCATATTCATGTTTACATACTGAATGTCCTAAATAAAAAAAAGTTAGATTTGGTCAACATTATAGAAAATGTGTAAATTACTGCTATCATAGAGAAAAGTATTACCATCCTATTATATCCTTTCTCTATGCTGCTATAGACCATCGTCAAAAATACACTTTTAATACATAGCTTTGCTTGACCAACTTTATATATTAAAGAATAATTTATCTACTTTAAAAATAAATTTCACATTAAAAATAGAAGACGAGACACCTGTTTCTAAGGAATTAACTGACAATAGATGATAATGCCCAAATATACTTGTTATTGATAAAAAAAATGTTATTGCAAAAGTTTTAATACAAGGGCTATTTTACAATTCAATCTAGAGCTAGGATCCCCTCCTCGCCCAATGAATCTGAATGGGATTTGAAGCTCAATCTTATTGTCACCGAAAGATGTCACCTTGGCCTGCATTTTAGTTTTCTATGATATTATATCCAGATAATAAAATACCTTTTAGTCCATTTAAAAATATATTTACTAGAGTAACTTCCTATGAATAGTTTGATACTCATTTATAACTACGATAATACACCCTTGCTTGAAAAAAATCCCTCAGAATGCCAACAATATTATCTTCCACCGGGGTCACTCAATCTGGGTGGGGGGCGGAAGGGGGGTTATTTTACAACAATATATCATTCATAATAGATCACTTGTAATTAATTTTTAATAGGTTGATTTATTTACCCTCTTCGACACCCTTAAAGATCCCTTAACTTTTAAGAACAAAGATTTAAGCTTACCTTGTACTTAAAACGAGAGAAAACAAAATAACACTAAATATTGTTTTTATGTATTCTCACATTTTTATAAAATCACGAGGTTACTTTATTTTATTTTATCCACTAGTTCCTTATAACTTCAACTACCCACCTATAAATAGCTAATTTAACCATTTCAAAATTTTGCTGTCCATACAAAAATGTTTTAAAAACACGTGCTCTAAAAAAAAAGATGGTGCTTTAAAAAGGTGAGGGGCTCATGGCATATAAATTCTCAAAGTTTGCCCCTAGGGGAACCACATAATTAACTACGGGAATACACATATTTTGTTGATGGATTTTATTTGATCATAATTTAAAACAAGGGCGTTTTAGCGTTTTAATCGAAAGGTAGGATTAAAACCTCTCCCAATTAATTCGAATGGGATTTGAACTTCAACGTCACGGTTAGTGAAAACAGTAAGATGTATTTTAGTTTTCTATGTCTTCATTAAAAAATATATTATGTGTACTAAAGTAGATAACTTCCTTTAAATAATTTGATAATTATTGCCTTATTTGGTCTTATTCTGAACCAAGAGTATTTGGTTCGATTTCCTGCACGTTCGATAAAATTATCATTGATAAAATTGGGATTTTCCTCTCGTAGTGACGATATGACAGCTGGGGGTCTCGTTGTGACTGTTATGGAGTAAACTAGTTTGTAATTCATGCGCTGATATAATTAGTCGGTTAATAAAGTGCACGCTATAATAAGTTGGAAAAGTATGTAAGAAATAATATAAAATGCCTTCAATTAGTTTTTATTTTCATAAAGAGGAAATTCCTGAACTACAACCATTCACATAACCCAGACAAGCTTATCTTAGTCACTGTGTCACTGGATACCTGAGCTAACTCCCCCCTCACCCCCCCCCTCCTAGCAGCGGAAAAGCTCGATGGTCGCATTAGAGGGAGAAACTAAACCTAGAGAGAGAAGGATGTATGCTAGCCGTCGCAACTGTCACTTATTGCAGATTAGTCAGGAACAAGGACCTAAGTACACATTCTTAGTTAGCGATAAAAATCTAAAGGCGGAACAAATACACTCTTCCTCTAAAGGAAAGTAGCTCCTAATGACAATAATATTACCTTTCATCGGGTAAAGTTCGGTCTTGGAGGGGTTGGAAGTGAGGTTAAAATTGAATTTTTAGTAAGTCACTTTTTTCAACCACTGGAACACCCTTAAATATTAACTGCAAACTCATTTTATAATAGTCCGAGGGAAATAAATAAAAAATAATTTATCTTTAAAATTAGAGAGTATAATTATTAAAAACATTATTTACATTATTACTCGAGTTAAAGATAGTATTGAATGAATCTATTATTGAATTGAAAACTCCAATTTGAAGATAAAATACTAAGACTTATGTGTGGTTCAAGCATGCTAAAAGTCATGTGACCTCCGAAGTGACGCGCGGAAATCTCGATTATAGATGCTCTGCAGGTTACTGTAGGTCACTGTTCGAACTTGTCTCCAATAGCTGTTCTCTCAGCGTAAGCAGGGTCATGTTCTTTGACGCATACTATCTTGGTGATATGTGCTTGGTGGAATGTGTTGTAATGTGGAGCCTCCATTCCACCATTCTGGGGTGATGTGTGCTTGGTGGAATGAGCTGTAATGTAGAGCCTACATTCCACCATTCTGGGGTGATGTATGCTTGTTGGAATGAGTTGTAATGTAGAACCTCTGTATTCACTTTCTCTAATCCTGTGTAACTTTTTTTTTTGCTCTCGTACCCGCAGATATAATTTTTCCCCAACTGTGTACCCCCCAAAGTTTTTTTAGCACCAAGTCTTACTACCTTTGGGTTGTACGCCTATGTACTAATTACGCTAATGTGTTAGGGATGAGTAAGTTTGAATTTTTTAGGAAGTGTACCCTTATTTGCGTGGGAGTTTAAAAACCATTTGGGAAAAAAATAACAGCCTCGGTACATCCAACCAAGATCGAATCATAATCTCCCCGCCATAAGCAATCCGGTCTATTACGAGAGTGACACTTTAGACCATGCGGCCACCGAAGCGGGTCCCCCAGATTTGTTAATACATATTTAACACAAGTTCTTCAAATTCTTTAATCTATGTAAAATAAATCAAATTCAAAATAATGTATTAAATAAAAGTTTTAATACACAGTTTATGAATGAATTTACCGAACACCAGCTGCTATTTCTCTAAAGACCATGGTTTGTACATCCATTACCAATCACATGAGTGGCCATAAACATATGTAAAGTACAAGCCATTAACAAATCCAAACATCTCGGCACGGCCTTGCGAAAGGTTGGGTTGCCAATTACAGCATCTCCGCTACTGTACAGTGTGTTCCAAATAAAACCGGCCCCCAAAACGCAAACTCAAGAGGCGGACACATGCGGAGTGCGCAGGTTCACTGACCTTGTACGGACACTGTTGCACGCATGCGTAGTTTGCGGCGGCATGGGGAAACAGAAGCGTTGGCCAAATTACTTTTATGAATTTAATTTTTAGGCCAAATGACTTTTTGTAAAATAAATTTTAGGCCATTTATTTAAAGTTTGTTAATGTTGTCTTCGGAAACATTCTTTATGATTTGTAGTGATGTTACTAGAGGGCGATGGTGTGTAATGTTTAGTTAAATTGTATATAATACCGTTTCAAAATACATTTGTCTTCTCTCAATTTACTACTGCCCAAGGTATAACAGCACGTCTATTAACCTATAGTACCACTTTTTTATGTTGAACTTTTTGCAATGCCATAGTTTTGTATTAGTTTTTGTACCGTTTTGTACAAGAACAAAAAAGTTTTGTGCCCGTACCCTTTTTGAGTAATTAGCATATAAATGTGGCCACTCCATTTATTTAATTTTGTATTTTGAATTTTGACAATTTTTTAATGCCAAAGTTTTGAATTAGTTTTTGTAACGGTTTTTACCATAAAGAAAAAGTCGTGTATTCCTACCCGTTTTGAGTAACTAGCATATAAATGTGGTCACTCCATGTTGATAGCTTTGTGTTATTTTGAATTTTTTTCAGTGCCAAAGTATTTTTTATCTGCCTTTCTACGTATACTTGTGTATTAATTGTAGTAAATGAATTAATTAACCATTCATGTTTTCTATAATTATATAAACTTACTAGAGTTTGCCCACGGCTTCATTCACATTCAAGTTGGGTAGATTAACTTTTTTCTTTTGAATCATCTAAACCAGGCAGGCTATAACAAAATGAAGGCACCTAGAAATATTATGAAAATATGACTTTTATTGGACTTTTGGCTACTTAAAAAGACTTCAAAGTAGGCCTAGCTCCCCTTTTCTTTATAGTTGTATTTCCAACAACAATACTTAAGAATGTTTTAATAAGGGGAAAATAAACTTTGGCATTATGAATAACAAGATATGGTTCATAATTATAAAACCAATTGTCGACCATCTGGTATCCAGTTATTGACCAGGGTGGTAATTTACTGGAAAACATTGAAATATTGGTATAATTTACAGTGTATGTTGTGAATGGTAACATAATATATTATTTTAAACCTTGAGAACATGAAATAATGTAAAACATCAAATAGACAAATAGTTGACCATGCACTACTGCTATAACTATCTTATTAAGCAGTTATTTTAGTTTTCAAATGATTAAGGTTGGAAACAATTAGCATAAATACAAACTGTATGCAAAGAGATAACAAATATGGTGCAACATACCAGGCCTTAATCCATGATCCCAAAAACACAGGATTCCTATGCAGCATGAACTTTATAAAATGGCTGACGCCACTTCCTGTTCTTCATTAACCTCAGTTGTTTTGTGATTGGTGTCCCATGAACAGCTGGGACCAATCAGAATTGATCTAGCACTGTGTATAGCCTTATTTTATGACTTTAAAGTCAAGTTGGTCAACTACTGGTATGTTTACCTTAGTCATTGAAATCATGGCGGGTAAAAATATTTGGAGGATGTGTCACCCCCAATATTTTTACTTTATGGGAAAGTCCATCCATCTATAAAGTTATCCATCACACCTTAAAACATACTTGAGAAACATTATTTCTCAAATGTAATAAATCACGTGGCTCTATTACATAAATTTGTACAAGCTCATAATTTATTGTATTACATAAACAAATGTATATAGTATGGTAGTTAATGAAAGAAGTAAGTTGTTTGGCGACGTCAATGTTCACTTAAACTAAGTGTTAACTAATCAATACAAAATTAATAACCCTCTTGTATGTAGGCCTATTCATCAGTGGCGTATTCTCCGGGTATGCTAGTCCTGCGCCGCATACCCATAATGATATGGACTAGTTTGTTTTAAATTCATGTTGTCTGTGCGAACTGTGTAAATACTAATGTTTAAATTGTTAATAATTAATATACATGTAATGAATTATTAATTTTAAAACTGAACCACGATCTCCGAATCCTCAGCAGTCTAGTCTATTAGGAGAGTAGCGCCTTAGACCATGCGGCCACTGAAGTGGGTTCCTCGTTAGGGGACGGCCAGACTGGGCAAGCGAGCGCGCAAGCGACTAAAATATAAAATAGAACACATTGGTTGTATGTAATGAGAGGTGGCCAGGCTGGAGCGAGCGAACGACTGAGCGCGCGCGCTTTAAAGATAAAACTGATTCTATTTTTCAAGTGCGCGCTCTCGACCCGGTACAGTCTATTTTACAGGCGCTAGGCAATATTATTGTATGTGGTTCATTGAGTGCTAGGAAAACTTCTCATTTCGACATTTTTATTACTATCGATAGGTTTAGCATACTTGCTACTAACGACCTAATTTAATTGGTAAGATCATAAACCATACCTATATATATATATAGGTATGGTATATATATAATACCTATATATATATAGGTATGGTATATATATATAATACCTATATATATATATATAGGTATGGTATATATATATAATACATATATATATATAGGTATGGTATATATATATAATACATATATATATATAGATATGGTATATATATATAGGTATATATATATAGGTATATATATATAGGTATATATATATAGGTATATATATATAGGTATATATATATAGGTATATATATATAGGTATATATATATAGGTATATATATATAGGTATATATATATAGGTATATATATATAGGTATATATATATAGGTATATATATATAGGTATATATATATAGGTATATATATATAGGTATATATATATAGGTATATATATATAGGTATATATATATAGGTATATATATATAGGTATATATATATAGGTATATATATATAGGTATATATATATAGGTATATATATATAGGTATATATATATAGGTATATATATATAGGTATATATATATAGGTATATATATATAGGTATATATATATAGGTATATATATATAGGTATATATATATAGGTATATATATATAGGTATATATATATAGGTATATATATATAGGTATATATATATAGGTATATATATATAGGTATATATATATAGGTATATATATATAGGTATATATATATAGGTATATATATATAGGTATATATATATAGGTATATATATATAGGTATATATATATAGGTATATATATATAGGTATATATATATAGGTATATATATATAGGTATATATATATAGGTATATATATATAGGTATATATATATAGGTATATATATATAGGTATATATATATAGGTGTATATATATATATATATAACTGATATGTTAAAATACTTCAATATTATCAAAGTAAGCCCCTACAAATAAGAATCACCATTAGCGTGGAGAGAGGATGAGAAAACCACAACAATAAATCGCTTGTCAAAAACCACCCTCAGTTCACTGAGACAAGATTCGGAGCCTCATCAACAACTATCGAGAGCTATCTGCTAATCACGCGCTCGCTCGCTCGCACGTTTGTCAGTCTGGCCGAGCCCTTAGGGTCGTAGCTCTTTGTTTCACCCCTAAAATTTTAATGGAACAAAGAAAGAGTCTAAGAACTTTAGAGATGCACCATTGTGTGTGTTAACTGTTTCTCTTATTTTGGCCGTAGATTATGATAATGAAGCTTGACAGATACATTTGTAGGTTTTTAAGCACCACGTCTTACTACCCATTCGGGTTGTACGCTTATGTACTAATTACGCTAATGGTTTTAGGGATTACAAATATTATATTTATAGGAAGTGTATCCGCATCTACCTGGAAGTAGAGTGGAAAACCATTTTTGAAAAACCCACCTCAGTACACTCGTCTAGAGATTCGAACCTCGATCTCCCCGTCATCGGCAGTATATTGCGAGAGTAGCGCGTTAGACCTTGCAGCTACCAAAGCGTTTTATATTGGTAGCTAAGGACTCTTTTTACGATCTCGCCTTGTGAAACTGGCGCCAATTTATCTGGATCTAGACACTCTAACAGTACAAGTTTGTTCCAACTTATCTGTTGTCGGCGAAGTTACATTATGCGCAAACATATCGATTCCGACTGTGGAGGAATGAGTTTTATTCTCAAGTGTCAGCATTGCGAGAGCTTGTGGAAGCATTATCATGCAATGCTCATGACCAGACACCCGTGGGACCACACCCTCAAACACCATCACACACACTCACGTTTCACATTTTCATAATGAAACTTTTCAACTTGACGATACATTCAATGTCATAGAGTAAAGTTATTTTTGTCACTTGTGTCTCACTACCCGTTAGGATTATACGCATATGAAATAATCCTGACTGGGACTCAAACCCCGATCTTCTCGTCATCTGGAGTTCATTCTACTGCTTGAATGACGCTAGCTTAGACCATTCGACCATCGAAGAGAGTCATTATTTTAATATTATAGATGTGTGCTTTATCAATATTACCCCCCCTCACCCTACCAAAAAAAGGATAACATTATTATTCAAATACTTTAAATCCCTCTCATTGAACTATCCAGGAAAGGGAGCGAGTCTAAAATATCGAATTAAAAAGTGGTCATAGCAAAGAGTTATTTTCAATTAACTAATTTGTTTATTTATTTAATTGGTCTGCTGATGATGGGTAGATGGGGGAGCTGATTTGTATCTCCTCGGAAGAGACT
>CABFWO010007682.1:0-23200 GCA_902155825.1 Timema genevievae | reverse complement strand
TGCAAAACGGTGCAAAATAGGTGCAAAACGGTGGTACATTTAAATTTTAATTTTGATGGGGTGGGGGGGCCAACTTAAGTGATCTGATATCAACAGTGGTTGAATATCTGTCAAAAGCATAGCAGCGTTAGATGAGAAACACTTTAGATTAAGAGAAAATGTTGTCCTTAAATTCCAGGACACATTATTTGACACATACGCTATACTTGTTGGTATCACCACATGAAGTAATTTAAACTCTATGTTTGTACTGAATAAATATATAATTTGCTTTGACCAAAAAAAGTTTTTCTCACGTGTCAAACAACTCCACATTAATTGGACTGCTGGTGACGTTTAGGCTAAAGTTTTTAGGCTCGTTTTAACCAAAAGGAGGTAGATTTTCTAATTATGGTTACTTATTAATTGTAGCTTTTCCATCGCATATAAAAGATAGTTATTCTAAACACACTATTAATAGCCCTCCTAAACCTTGCCGCTTAGAATAATAAATTAATAATCATTGTGTAAAAAAAATCAAATAGTATATTTATACTTTAACCCTGAGAAAATTTTGCAAATAATTAATTCTAAGCATGGTTGTTAAAACTAACAAACTATTATTCGAAAATATTTAAATTCCGATAATTCCTTAAGTATATACTTCCTCGTCATTTAACATTAACGAGAATGGTTGTAAGCGGATAAAATTCCAATCGTTAAACGAAACGCCTTGTCTGACATGAGATATAATTTTAACGACTGGTTAAGGGTATTTACATAAAGTATTAGGAAGCTGGATTTTCTTAAAAAAAAAACATTGATACGTGTATATTGATGCTTATAAACTTTTACGACCATTCATCAAATTTATACGTACATTAAACGATTTAAAAAAAAAAGGAGAGAGAGAGATAAATAGATTACAAAAAATAAGAGGAACTACAAGCCAAATAATTCAAAAATTTGTAAGACTGTCTCTCTTACGTGACAAATGTTTTATAGAGATAAATATTAATAATATTTTAATTAAATATTAAATTAAATAGTTTATTCTATAAACTTAAATGCTTCAGCCAGCAATCGAGACATACTGGCAAAGCGGCTGCAATCCGTTTCCGAAGATGGTGCCAACTCCTGTGAATAGAGGGTGTCATCTGGCCAGAAAAATTAAACCTTTGGCAAATAATCTCAGTTTTATAAACCTTAGCAGCTACTTTTTCATCCACGTATTTCCTTATTTGCATTCATGAGATTAAGTCTGACCTCGTTCCAAATACACTATTCTACAGAAAAAATGAAATCGCCGGGGACTAAACCCGGGATCATTGGATCTTTACTCAGGAATTCTGACCACTAGACCGTAGATGAGGTCACCCTCCCAATCCCCAAATCCCCTTTTTACCTATACTAACCAAATATGCGTGATATAACTAAATATGGATCTAAATATATATCTATATAAATATACACCAAATCTTACCACGTTCTTTTAGGAATATTATAAATATCGTGGAATATTACAACATGGCCAGTCCAATGTAAATTCAAAACAATATGAATTTAATAAAATGTAAACATAAAATTAAGCTTGAGAAGAATAACGAATATAGCGCAATATCGTAGGTGTCTACATGAATAATTGATTCTTTATTAATCTTATGTTTTTCAATACTTATACAATATGTATTATTTTAGTTGTATATTTAATCATTTTTAAGAGCTAATTTAAACCATTTTACTAGAGCAAATTATTTAAAAACTAATTTTTTATATCACGTCACGTCACGTCACGTCTTGCCACGTCTTTCCACGTCTTGCCATGTTATGTCATGTCATGTTATGATGGAGCCCTACAAATGACACACACATACCCCAAAGCTGCCGCTGGTTACAATAAAGCAATAACCGTTATTCCAGTTCTCTTTCTTAATCTTTCGTATCGACTACAGCGCTTTGTGGTTGAATATGTCACTAAAATTGGAGCTGCTGTAGATCATATATGACAATACTTCAATATTTTTATCAAAACTTTAATATATGTAGCATGCATCCCCTTTTCCTGATATTAATTTAATGTATATTTTACTTGAGCGAAAATTTCCACATTTCATGCATTCGTTACGTTTCCCTATATTGAGCTAATTCCATCCAGTCCACCTCATTACACCATATCCCTATCGTGAGCTAGTTCTATCCAGTCCACCTCATTACACCCTATCTCTTTCCGGTCCATTCTAATGTTATACTCCCATCTGCGTCTAGGTCTTCCCAATGGTTTCTTCTAATTGGTTTGCCAGGCAGTACCTTTGACATGGTGCTAGATTCTCCCATTCGTGCTGCATTTCCTGTCCATCACAATCTACAAAATGTAACCATCCTAACAATGTATTGTGATGAGTACAGGGTATGTAACCCATTATGTAACCTCCTCCCCTCTCTGGTATCTCTCCCTATCCCTTTCCAAACATATTATCTTCCTAAGCACATTGTTTTCGATTATAATAGGCTCCATAACATTTTAAAGACAAATTACTATTCATCAATACATTTACCAGCCATCTCTAGTAGCTCTGCCAGTTCAAATCCTAGTCAGGTCAAATCTATTTTATGTTATTTAGTTCTAACTTAAAGTGAAGGTAGTGTGGTGTAGTATTAAGTATTCTTAAATCTATATAGGCATGGGTAACATGTTTTATTATTTCTCAACTTGTGTTAAAGAGCTTTAAAAATAAAGCACCAAAACATCAGAATGTTGATTTTAGAAAACTCTTGATATTTTTTGTAATTTTATTTCGGTATTGTAGGTAACGCACATTTTAAAACTAATAAAGTATTGATTTATTTCAAACACGCCAAAGACCCCATATTACCTTATTTTAAGATCACTAAAATGTATATACAGCTACACCTTTTGAATATTAATTTACAGGCCGTTTATTATAAAGTAACCTATACAATTCGCACGACTCGACTGCTCTATCATTTAGTAATAGTTTATATTATCAAATATTATATTACAATTAATTGTGATGTGAAAGGTAAAAGGGCAGAACCACCTACAAACCCTCAGGCTATCCTTTGGGTTCACAACTGACCTCACCTTTAATAAATGGTATAATTTGATATTCTAATATCTGATATTATTTATATATCTATTAATAGTAGTAGGCCTGAATCAAAAATTTCCCTAAACAACATTATAAACGTAAAAGGGTTCAACGATATATTAGCAATATATACCGCTTCAAGCAACATTGACTAAAAATTATTTATCTAATAGGAGCATCTGCCAACAAAAAATACCACAACCAATTATATTTATAAAAAGATTATATAAAATGCACATTATGTTGCTGATATCAAATGCATACGAAATATTTTTCAAATACAAAATAAGTGATATTAAAAGGTTTTCACATGAACAGATTTATTTATATTTCAATGAAAATTTTAATAACCAACCCAGCACAAGAATAACATCAAAGACTATTAATTTATTAAAAAATATCTATAAAATAAAAGTAATGTTATGGTTTTAATTTTTTATTATGCATGAACCTATTTAAGAATACAGAATAAACCATAAAATTTAATCATGAAAGGTTTAATAACTTATGTCAAGGAAAATTAAATAAAAATTATACCACTGAATCCCCGTTCGAGCTATACGCTTAAGTACTAATCACGCTAATGGGTTAAAAATTGAGAATGTTGAATTTAAAGAAAGTAGACCCACATTTGTGTTAAGGGAGGGTGGAAAGCCATTTAGGAAAATCACCCTCACTACACCTGACCAAGATTCAAACCCCGATCTCCAGTTCTCGCCAGTCTATCTGAAAATTAAACTAGTGCATTAGTTAACCACGCTAACAGAGCTGTAAAATTAAAAACTACAATAGTTTTACATTTAATGTAAATACTACAATAAGTTAGAAGTTTTCCGATGACGCAAAACTTGTATTCACAATAATTTTATAATATTAAAAGAATATATAATGAAAAATTTTTATTTAAATAACAGAATGAGATTATTCAGGGCTAGTGTACCCGTCACAAAATGATTTCTCTCCCTCTTATTCTATTATTTAAGTCTCAAATAAGACGGAGTGACACACAGGCCTATTGTTTTAGAAGATGGGTTTGTATGCAAAGCTTTCAAAGACAGATTTATTACGTGAACATAGGAAGGCGGCATTTTGGGTTTTCCTCCTAAACTTGAATTATAGCTTGTCATTGCAGTGTTTTACTGGAAAACCCTCCCTCATTATTTGAACCTTGTGAACACTCCGTTCCAATCCTCCCTCCCCCCCATCCCCCATCCTCCAAACCCTCCCTATAAAACCATCCACCCGCCCTTTTACCCCATTTACATTCTTCCGACCGACGCTTTCTTGTGGCTAATCAACTTTAACAAGAAAAGACGTTCGGTTACTGGGGGGGGTGGGGGTAAAACCCCCTTTTCCCACACTCCCCTCTTCTTACACCAAACATGTTTGATAAGAAAGGCTGTTAGTAGAATGACAATCACTTTACATAAATTATAATTCGATATACTTCTATTTGATATAAAATGATATCAGCGTTCTTAGATAATATGAAGGTCACCTCGTACCATACTGTTGATAATTTAAAATCTTTGTGCCTTAGTTTGTTCGTCTGTGTGTGCTTGAGGAGTAAAAAGAATATTTTTATTAATATTTCTTATTGCTATGGTTGAGCTAGATTCTTTATAATTTATCCAGTCGATATGACTACATAACGACTATCGCAAGATTATTATCGATATTACGGTTAGAATAGATCGTACATAAGCTATTGATATTAGTACATGTAGATCTATCAAGGTGAATACCAGTACTATTCTTCGATAGAAGCGTGGATTATCTATTGGTATGACTAAATATCGATTCTCTCGCTAGGTGTTATCTAAATCTTATTACGGTTATTATTATTATTATTATTATTACTATTATTGTTATTATTATTATAGAACCGCGTCTTACTATCCGTTCGGGTTATACGCTTAAGTACTAATTACGCTAATGGATTAGGAATTGGGAAGGTTGACTAGAGGAAGTGAACCCGCATTTGCGTGGAGGGAGAGTGGAAAACCATTTAGGAAAAAACCACCCCCATTTCACCCGACCGAGATTCAAACCACGATCTCCCCGTCCTCGGCAGTCGGGCTCAACACGAATAGCGCGTTAGCCAACTACGCCACCGAGGCGGGTATTACGGTTCTTAAGGTGATTTCGAGATAGATATAAACCAGGGATGCCAATATTGAAACAATTTGGACCTCAAAAACACAACGAAAACAGAGTCACGAGTAATATTCGGCGCATCTTGTCGCATTCTAATCTTGTTTGTTCGCTTGGGAAAGGTAAAGAAATGACGCAAAAGAATCTGTTTCATATTTTTTTTAAAACAGTAATACAAAATATTTTGTTTTGGTACGCAGTTTTAAGAAGAAATAAAGGTGAATTAGTGCCTCTTTTAAATTTGTTAATATTAATAGTGTTCGATCAAGCTGACAGGTGAAATTTAAGACTGACTGGTCAGCAATCATTAGATATTGCAAGACCTGCCTATTTACAAATCAATTTCCATAGGAAAGGTGTTTTACGTTTATTTATTTGCAATATCTAACGTGCATTTTCTGAACTGACTAATTATATCAACCCACGAGAATTTCTATAAGTGAGAGCTAAATATCCTATCAATTTTGGCGGGGAAGTTATCTTCACACGCCATCCAGGATAATTTTACATGTTACAATAAAAATAAGACCACTTACTTTACTTCCCTTTCGAAGGAATTTGTGCTATAGATAATTATCAATTAATAAAAATCCAAAAAACCTCAACTGAGTTTAAGCCCATGAACATCGAGTCCTTTGGTGAACACTTTACCTGACGACCACTTTGATCTACTATATATAATGTTCTTGTTTCACACAGTTGCTGGTGCAAACGCAAAAATGTTTTGTAGTTCGACACACGTCTGTAAGGATACCATTCACAGTACAACCTTACAGCAGCTCTGCCATTTCCATTGGCAGCTCCAAATGCTAGATGCATGTCAGACATCTTAAAAGCCGTGAAATATTCCATGTTACACTTCAGAAGTCCACACTAAGAGCGACGGCAAAAAAATAACCATAAGACGCGCAGCCCAACAGTGGTTTCTACCACCAAATGTTGGCGAATTCTACGCTGCGACTCTGGTTTGAGCTGTATTATCTACCTAAGTTATACATGAAGACTCCAGGTTACCACACTAAGATGTTACGTCTGGTTTGAGCTGTATGGTTACCACACTAAGATGTTACTTCTGGTTTGAGCTGTATTACCTACCTAAGTTACACATGAAGACTCCAGGTTACCACACTAAGACGTTACGTCTGGTTTGAGCTGTATTACCTACCTAAGTTACACATGAAGACTCCAGGCTACCACACTAAGATGTTACTTCTGGTTAGAGCTGTATTACCTACCTAAGTTACACATGAAGACTCCAGGTTACCACACTAAGATGTTACTTCTGGTTTGAGCTGTATTACCTACCTAAGTTACACATGAAGACTCCAGGTTACCACACTAAGATGTTACTTCTGGTTTGAGCTGTATTACCTACCTAAGTTACACATGAAGATTCCAGGTTACCACACTAAGATGTTACGTCTGGTTTGAGTTGTATTATCTACCTAAGGTACACATGAGGACTCCAGGCTACCATACTAAGATGTCACGTCTGGTTTGAGCTGTATTACATACCTAAGTTACACATGAAGACACCAGGCTACCACACTAAGATGTTACGTCTGGTTTGAGCTGTATTACCTACCTAAGGTACACATGAGGACACCAGGCTACCACACTATGATGTTACGTCTGGTTTGAGCTGTATTACCTACCTAAGTTAAACATGAAGACTCCAGGCTACCACATGAATATGTTATGTCTGGTTTGAGCTGTATTATCTACCTAAGTTACACATGAAGACTCCAGGTTACCACACTAAGATTTTACTTCTGGTTTGAGCTGTATTACCTACCTAAGCTACACATGAGGACTCCAGGTTGCCACACTAAGATGTTACGTCTGGTTTGAGCTGTATTACCTACCTAAGTTACACATGAAGACTCCAGGCTACCACACTAAGATGTTACTTCTGTTTTGAGCTGTGTTACCTACCTAAGTTACACATGAAGACTCCAGGCTACCACACTAAGATGTTACGTCTGGTTTGAGCTGTATTATCTACCTAAGCTACACATGAGGACTCCAGGTTGCCACACTAAGATGTTACGTCTGGTTTGAGCTGTATTATCTACCTAAGCTACACATGAGGACTCCAGGTTGCCACACTAAGATATTACGTCTGGTTTGAGCTGTATTATCTACCTAAGTTACACATGAAGATTCCAGGTTACCACACTAAGATGTTACGTCTAGTTTGAGCTGTATTACCTACCTAAGTTACACATGAAGACTCCAGGCTACCACACTACGTTCTGACATCCGGTTTGAGCTGTATCACTTAAATAAGTTATGCTTTATACATTTGGTGGAATAATCCCTTGCTTTATCCAATTGGTGGAGTGATCCCTTAAGTTCTAAGTTTGTAATACATGTGTTGATATAAATTATGCTAGAAATCTGAATGTTGGATTCCCAAAACTGAATCAGCAATGTTATCATAACAAAAATAACCAGGTTTACTAATTATTTATCTTATTTACAACGTTATTCACTAATGATAATTAAGTCTCAAAGAGACAAATTAAACAATTCTGTGAGAACTTTGAAACGTATAAATAATTCATAATTTGGTTTAAATGTTTTATATGAAGCAGACTTGTTATACAATTACTGTAGTATGAGTTGAGTTGTTAGTGTGAAGTAGGCTATAATAACTAGTTTAGTTAATTGGATAGTATAAAGTTTCGTGCTTGTTCAAGAATAAAGAAATGTTACAATGAAGTGGTTCAGAAATATTTGTTGAGACAATATTCGAATCTCAGCTCGGTCAAAATTAATATTCACTTGAAGTGGTTTAGTTTATATTAGATTGGATCTCAGTATAATTGATAGTATCATAAATTCACTTGCACTAAATTTATTTTAAAACATTATTCATCATCATGAACAGTTTCTGGTCACTGATTGGGTCGGTTTAGAGCATAAGCCTCTCTAACGTCTTCTTTATTCTCTCCACCTCTCTTCTCTCCTCCATAATCCCTCAGTTTTCCTCTTGGATTACTACCCCCACCTCAATATCCAACATCCTCTTTGGTATCTTCTTCTCCTCTATTCTCCCCACATGACTCTACAATCCTAGTCATGACTTTTCTATCATGTCCTGCACGGGCTCCTTAAATATCCTTTTCATTCTCTCATTACTCATCCTATCCATTTTATATAAATACTTGTTTTGAACTACTGAATATCTTAACTCTTGTGATGTATAACATTATTATTGTAGAATTCACTTTAAGGTAAGAATAAAAGTCATGTGAATTAAGGTACATATATTTCCAGTTTTTATATATAATATTACATTTAATTATAAATAAATAAACAAATACATAGATGTTCCAGTACATGAGATTTATTTAGTTTCTTACAAATTATAATATAATGTTTTTCTCTCTTGGTTTAAAACTGTTTGTTCAATGGCCATTATTCTCATGACATGGATTCAAGAATAACTGTTAAGATTACAAACAGTAGGAATATAAACTGAATAATGGTCAAATAGATTTTATTGTTTATAGACTTAAAAAATAATCACCTTAATTCGAAAGCTAAGCAAATCGATACACTTATTAAATTGCGCTATCTACCCTCATTTTTAGCCACCTATATCCAGTCAACCTTATTACAACCTAGCCCTATATTTAGCCGGGTATATCCATTTCACCTCATTACACCATATCCCTATTTTGAGCTAGTTCTATCCAGTCCACCTCATTGCACCCTATTTTTTTCAGGTCTATTCTAGTATTATCCTCCAATCTGTGCCTAGGTCATCCCAATTGTCTTTTCATTAGGTCTGACAGTCAATACCTTTAAGGGGTTATAGTAAATAATTTAATTAAAATTATTAGACCAGGCCTGTATATAATCGATTTTTTTCTTTTAAAACCTCCAAGTATACTACCATTAAATTTAGAATTAGCTGGATGCTCATTCCAAAAGGCCCACTGAACTTATTAAAATCTAGATACCAAGTTTCATCCCGATAGGTTAAATGGTCCTGGATCCAATCCTAGTAACAAACAGACATGGTAAAGTAAAATAAAAAAATAAAAAAATATTGGTTTGATGGTCATAAAATGTCGATAACCATAAATATCTCGAATTCAATATATTTTTTTTTGCAATAGCAAAACTTTCTTCACACGAATGATGTTCGAAAAATAAGAAAATCATAAAAAATCTGTGACAATACTGGCCTCAGATTTCGTACACTATCCCCCCCTCCACCCCCCTCTTCAACGTAAAGACTCCAGATAATTACATTTTAATAACATTTCAGAGTAGGGAACTCACAGAAGGATTAAGAGTATAGCCTGTCTTTGTTCCTTGGAGAACAAGGCATTGGAGTGCCAGCTAAATCCCTCGCTACTTCGTTATAACTCAATTAAGGCCCCTCCAAGAAGACGGTAAGGTAGCGAGGTATTAAAACGTGACGTCATCTTGGCTCGTCTCTTCAACTCTGAAACTCTCAATCTGAGGAGAGGAACTTAATGAAACCTAAAGTCAACAGGACTGACTTTGGCAGTGATTGAAGTAGAGGCGTTCCCATTTTATCCCCCATTCACTCCTACCTCTTTTCATCCCCTATCTTTCTTTTGGGAGAAGTACACGATAGCTGCTTTTATGCTTGCCTTTAGACGTTCAACAGGTTCATCAACCAGAGTAGGGGGGGTCTTTAAACGGGGGGTATTCATACTCCTTTGGGGATATGGGAACCAAATAATGAAAGTATGGGGATAGATCTCTGAACCATTTTTATTAAAAGGTTGTTTGATTAGAATAAACTATCACTGTTTTCAATACGGATTGATGTTTTGATTGCATATAAACAACTGTAAAAATCTTATCAGTTCTAGCAAGCTTGTGTATTTGTGATTTGCCTTTTTTTTCTATAAATATATACGTGATACAATCCCTATTATGTTTTTTAAGCTTTTATGTTTCTTGTCATCCATTGATAGAGTAAAACCAGATTATTTACCTTGTTTGAAGACGTAACGTCACATGCTATGACTGGTGATGATGAAATTTTCAACAGTATTTGGCAATCCATTGGGGGACTGTTACCGTAAAAATGTTAAGAGCTCCTTTACTATATTATTTGGTCATATTAAACCGATGTCAAGAAATTAAGGTTGTTTAACTTGCTATAGGCCCCTGTGTGCTTCTCATACACTAATTACGTACAATAGTTTAGAGGTATAATGGAATCTCAGAGACCGAGAATGAGCTAAGCACCTTGTGTTTAATTTCAATTGATGAAATGAGGAAAAAAAAAACATGTAAATGATATCTTGAAAAAATTAAGGCAAGTGCCTTTATCACAAGTATAGTATATCTACTTTTTTGGGGGAAAAATCAGGTACTGCATGTGCTAAAAATCAATGTATGGTACTATCTTGAATTGTTTGTATATTGACATTTTCTTTTAGAACAAAAGGAAGATAAACGATGTTTCTATTTATATTTTGGAATGTTTTGATAAGGAGTGGGTGCGCTATGAATAACAAGATTAATACAAGGAGAAGTTTGGTGTTTCTTAGTTATATTAATGGTAGATATAAGTGCTAATATACTTTATAATATTTTAAATATAATAAAAATAAAACTATTAAAAGAGTAGTGTTATTGAAATAAGTTTGTAATGTGACGCATTTGCAGTAAAAATAAAATATGAACATGATGAAAAAGCTGTGGAAAGGTTAAAACAAGAACAGGGACTACAACAAAGATGAACTCAGAGAGCTGTTCAGCAAATAAAATGGATAAAGTGTAAGCTTAAGGTTAAAGTAACACTGTTGTTTACTTTCAATCTGCCTAAAACATTGACGTCATCCACACATACTAGAACAAAGGTTTATTACTTGAGAAATTTGTTGACATACAAACATTGTGTAAGCAATCTGTTAAGTAGAAGAGGTACAAAGTTCATGGGGGGAGGGGGGCGGGGGGTGAAAATTATGCTCCCAAAGGCTTACAAGAAATTGTATACTGCTGGAAAAAATATGTGAAGAATATAGCTATGTAAAACATGTAATAGCATACAATTGCCAAACTCTTCCTTCACCTCTGATAAGACGTGTATTAATCACAACTTGTGAATGTGAGGAATGCCAGGCCTCCACCGTGGTTCGGATCCCACGTTAAACTGTAGGTCCTCCATTTCATCTCACAATCACCCTACCATTGCACATTAGCGTAAGTGCGTATAACCCGAAAGGGTAGTAAGACGCAGTGCTAATAATATTAATAATAATAATAATAATAATAATAGCATACAATATCTGTGATGGTGATTAAAATTGCAATTAAATTATATTGTAATATTGAATGCTGACGGTGAAACCCCCTCCAAGAGAAGTTATTAATTACACATTTTCTAAGCCAGTAATATGTACATGAATTGTGATCTTGATTTTGGTCCAGTTGAATAATGCAAAAAATTCCTAAACCTTATATTACTGTCCCCTTGGATTGTATAAAAATTGAGAAGCAAACAATGAAAAATGGTTAAGTTTTGCGAAACGACAAAATATGACATTTTATCAATCCAGGCCATAAATAAGTATAAAAAAGAAAATTTCACCCATAGATAACTATGATGAAGCAATAACATAGCGTACCATAAGATGGATTCGGGGTGGGGAGGAAAAATCAATTTGTTATGTTTTTTTAAGGAGACTCTGGATGAATATATCCCATTTACAAATGTGAGATACCCCAAGCGTTGCGTTGGAAGGCTAGGTCAGATCACACTTCAACAACTCTGCCCAAAAGTATGGGAATTTTGTCCTCCAAAATACTCAATTCTCTAAGAAATAACACCTCTGATACCTTCAATCGATCACGCATTTTTGTGACAGTTTAAATTCTCAACACATTGCTGGCACATTGACACAACAAGAGGATTCAATACAAGAGAGTGAAGATAATGAAGTCAATGTGTTTTAAATTGTTGAAGAATAGAAGGGTGTACATACTTTAAACAGACAAGCTGAAGTGGTTTAATATCACAAGAATTAATGTTTTATTCCTTGTAGTAAATTCAGTAAGCCAAATAATTATAATATTTTATTTTATTATTTTTAAAAGCTCATTATTTAATTATTATTATTACTAGCACCGCCTCTTACTACCCGTTCGGGCTATACGTACTTACGCTAATGTTTAATGGTAGGGTGATTGTGAGATGAGATTGAGGACCTACAGTTTAACGTGAGATACGAACCACGGTGGAGGCCTGGCATGCAACACGTTCACAAGTTGTGATTAATACACGTCTTGTCAGAGGTGAAGGAAGGGTTTGGCAATCACATAAATTGGTGCCAGGACCGAGGATTGAACCCCGGACCCCCGGCACAGTGGTCTGACAAACTACCTCTAGACCACCAGGTCACCACTCATTACTAAAATATATGATATTTTATGGTTGAAAATTATGAACAAGATAAAAATTTACAGTAACAAATAACATGATCAAGTAATATATTGCTCTGAAATTCAGAATACAGTAATAAACATCGACATTCATTTAATCCAAATGTGTATCGTGCTACCTGGTCTTTGTTTTCACCCTCTCAGCTATCGTTATTCTATCTTAAATTTATTTAATGAAAGATTGGAATTCAAGTCATTTTTTTCAAACGTTGGAGCGAATTTTGGTCATTGTTTATTTTCGTCACACTGTCTTAAATATATACAGTAGAATTTTCATTTTAACAGCTTTTTAGAAAATACAAACGTATATTTTAAGACTAATTTCGATTTTATTTAAATGTTGTATTATTAATATTAAAGTGATAGCTGCATATAACATGACCTGACTTCTGTATGTGAGAAAGAATGCAGAAAAGTTTTACAACATAATTTTGCAGTGAAGTTTCTAGTATTTCATTACAGTTATTCCTTTAACAGCTGCATTAGAAATAACGGCTGCGAGTTATATGTTACTTTACTGCCTATTAACTTTTGGGACACCCTGTAATAACTTTCCTAAAAGTATGATAAGGTTCTTTTAGATATAAATTAGACTATCCAAGTCCAGGCTGTATACATTATAATCACACTTATTTAGTAGGGATAAGAAAGATATAGTTTAGCTAAAATGTTTCCATATTGGTTTGAAGGGTGAGTTGATTAACAATTTTGACGAAAAAAATAAACCCACCCCTTAATATTCTCAGCTGGGGTTTGAGACCCAAACCATCAACGTGAATTTTAGGATCAAATACTGGAATTTAATCCACATGTCTACCAATGCGGGGGACTTTTGTAACTAAAGGGAATATCTCAACCTACTTTAGAAACACCCTGTGCCACGACATTACCAGAACGTATAGTAGGTCACGGAACAGGGATGATGTAGTATACATAAAACTTATCTTGAATTTTAATCAAACGACTTTTCATAATTGCGTCATCACGAGCGATTTTTTTTTTATATATTTTGGCAGCCCTTAGGTCTCGCCTTCCATCCCGATGAAACCACTCCCAGCGCCATCAACCACTGGCAACGGAACTTCGCAATCAGACGGTTCGCGCCGAAATACTTATTTTGTTTCCTGAGAGCTCGTCATGAAGTGGTGGGAGGGGAGAGGGGGGGAGGAGGTGGGAGATGGGTTATATTTGACAACATCTTCAAAAACAGGGCATTAAAACTACAGACGCGACTACAGTTTCCCCTTCAACCTCCCCCTTTTCCCTCCCATGAGTAGAATTAATGCTTCCTTTAATTAAATATTTCTCCCTCTCACGAAGTGAGTTTCCATTAGTCTCTACAGAGAGAGTGAGAGACATTTGTTAAGTAGTCGTTCAAATAAGAGGAGAAACGTAGAAATTTCATAAGGATAGTCAATATGTGATTTTGGAGAGAATTTGAACATTTCAAATATTAATTTTGAAAAAAAAAAGAGAAGACTTTAGGCTAATACCTATACGTATATTTTTACGTACAACACCTGCATCCATGTGGGCTGTGCGTATATTTACACCTAACTATCTAAAATGATAAATTTATAAATTTAAGGAAATGTAACCTTTTGTTTAAGAGAGCAATGAGACGCGTTGTAGACGATTAGAAATCCATCATTAATTAATAAGTTATTAGATATATTTTTAATATTGTTTTATACCAAATCTAGGCACAATTTAATATCAGGTTTTTAACTAGTTAAAATGTTTTATTCTTTTATTTAAACTTATTTTAAAAAATTCAACGACAGTTTATGGAAAATATGTGTAGTTTTGATATTAGAGCAAAAATGCTATAAAACTAGATATAGCTTTCCTATATCATATAAAGTAACCAACCACGTGGTGTAATGGTAAATGCACCTGGATACGAACAAAGGAATCACGGCTTCGATTCCCGGCTGGTAGGCCTACCTTGGGTATTTTTATCAAAAAGGGGAGTTACTCTAACGAAAATCAGGGTTTTGTTAGTAAACCTTAAGTTAGGTTTAGGCGTTTCTAACTGTCCCACACCCTCATAATCACCATCACCTCATCTCATCGGAATTTGGAAAGAGCCTCCATGGAAAGGATGTACGATTAGTACATTCGGGCATCTTCTGGACAACGGTACATTAATACTAGCTAATCTTTCCACTACAGGGCTACGGATAAATGTACCATTTATTCCATCAGTTAATTGCATGCTCCAAATTAACTTTCATTTACACACATCTGCCCTTCTTTGAATAATTCTTTATGCGTCTTTGGATTCCCGTGTGGACGTTTGAGGACAATAAATTGATAATTTGGTCTGTACTGCTTCTTCTATATGGTTTGGCGAATGGATAAATTACAGTAGATTTGGTAACTATGTTAGCTGTTAGTTACCACCATTCTTATGACGAGTGGACTATATATACGTATTATAATCAAAATTGTTTGAGCAGAAATCAGAAAAATAGCTTTTTCACTTTTTTTTACATATAAGTAAGCAACACTTAGTATGAGTTTTACATATCTAAATCCAAAAATTCCTCAGGGGAACCTTTTGAAAACCATAGATAACAAGTCTTAGGCCAAACCATAAAATGGTTTCTGCTCTTGTACCATAAATATACGTACAGATAAAATTGCGAAAACCACTTGAGCGTGATCAGGAAAGCATGAAACGTCAATATCCATTAAAATCTATTCTTACGATGGCAATATTTACTCTTTATAAAATGTCATAATAAAATATAAAATGGAGATTGGTTACTAAATCTGGTAGCATCTCAGCTAGTTTTAAATAAAACTGGCGTTCCTTTCCCAAATGAAAACCTCTCCTTTGACAGCGACATGAATTCTTGAAAGGTGACAAGGAATGATACACGCTCTGCCGAGCACTTTCTAAGAGAGGAAGCTTCATCTTATAACGAGAGAACAGACTATGTCTATCGATTACAACCTCTTTTCTACCTTGCAAAGGCTCTCTTATAAGTATGCACGGAGGAGTGCCAGAGCCAAGAATGCGTAAGTTGTTGAAGAGGGGGTGATACTCCTTTGCACCCTCTCCACCTCCTCACAAGTGACTTGTTTGCCACGAGTGTACAAGATTTAGTCAGGGGAGAGAATAATAATTAAATCTCTTTGATTTTGTCACAGAAACTTATTACCGGTCCGGTGAACTAATCTGTATTAAAAAAAAGGAAATGGTTGAAGAATAGGAAGTGCAAACGCATTCGTGCAGAGAGAGAGAGAGAGAGAAATAAAGAGAGAAAGAAAGCGAGAGAGAGAGAGAAAGAAAGCGAGAAAGAGAAAGAAAGCAAGAGAGAGAAAGAAAGCGAGAGAGAGAAAGAAAGCGAGAGAGAGAAAGAAAGCAAGTAGAGAGAGAGAAAGAAAGCGAGAGAGAGAGAAAGAAAGCGAGAGAGAGAGAAAGAAAGCGAGAGAGAAAGAAAGAAAGCGAGAGAGAAAGAAAGAAAGCGAGCGAGAGAGAGAGAGAAAGAAAGCGATAGAGAGAAAGAAATAGAGAGAGCAAGAAAGAGTGAAACAAATAAAGAAAGAGAAGGAAAGAGAGAGAAAAAGAAAGAAAGGAAAATAAATAAAGAGGGGGAAAGAAATAAAGAGTGAGAAAGAAAGATAAAAGGAAAGTGAGATAAATAAAGAAAGAGAGAGAGAGAAAAATAAAAAGAGACAAATAAAGAGAAAGAGATAAATAAATAAAGAGAGAGAAGAATGAGAGAGAGAGTGTGTAATCCCATTTAAAAATAGCTCCTCTCACTACACCAAACTCGGATTTAATCTACCTACAAAGGGGTTTTCTATCATCAGGTTTCCCAACTTAAATGTTGTGTACACGCCTATTATTCCTTATGCATGCCACATGACCACCCCAGCCCAGTCTGAGTTTCCTTATCATCACCAATATATTTGAGGATGAATACAAATTAAATAGTTATTTATTATTTAAATTTCTTCGGGTTTTTTTCGATCATAACTTTTAGGTACAAATATATTTATTTCTTAGCACTTAGTTCTCAAAATGTATTATTATTTATATTTATACGGACTGATATACCACTCTTCACATCCGTAAATACCAATGGGTTGCCTCTGTTTAATATTTCAAGATAGAAGACGAGAAAAAATTTTGTTTTTAACAATTTCTTGGATTATATTTATATCTGCGAGAACAGTTCTCCACGTTTATATATTATTCTTACATCTTGGAGGCTGGAATTTTCTAACCCACATATATATTTATAAGATGGTCTTATCCACACACTATATTGTATTTACATTCTTAAAACCTGTTTTATTAGGTTACATAATTAGTAATTTCCAATCAATATTCGTCTGGGAGATTTCAAATTACATTTAATAAGTAGCTACCTTCTGATCTAAAAGTACCCGATCAAATCCCCTAGCCTTTAAAATTTGGATGCTCTCAGACGTTAATCTGAATTTGCTTCTTCTGGTAAATTTGATGAATCTTGATCTTCTCCCATCAAATCTTTGAAATTCGAATGCATCTAGAAGTTATTTATAGATTGATACAAAACCATTTTTGAGATTCATGTTCGATAATATCGTAAGGTAGTGAGCTAATTATTACAGTCAGGGGGTGAATAAGTTTTTTTCAGAAAGAGAAAGCCCCTTCCACTCTCTCTCGCTTTTAAAACCAATTTTTATACTTTTGTTTGAGAAATTAAAAAACATCAACTTTTTATCGTTTTTACGAAAGAAAGCCAAAGTTCAAGAACTAATACTTAACTTAAATTAACACTGGAATGCAACACACATGATGAAGTAATTAAATTGATCTTTATTTACTGCCTGACACTCTTAGTGTACCAAATTTAGTTTCAGTACAAAAATTAAAGTGAAATTCACAAAATACTTCGAAAAGAATTACAAGATCACGCCAAACCAATGTAATTGTGACAAATGCCAGTAAGCTACTCCGTAGGAATCACCTTCTGGCAGACTGTACAATGTGATTGCACAGCTCTTTAGTATATATCTTAGTAGGCATCGTGTTGCTTGGCATTCATATTTATTTTATAATATTTTTTTAATCTGCTATTTTTTTATAAACTTGTAAGTTTTGATATCTCGGGTCCAGGACCTTAGAACTACCGGATCCGGTGCCATTGTACCAATAGTTCCTCCTGTCCACCCCCCCAGGGCACTGTGTTAACATCGGGGGGGGGGGAATAACATACTAGTCCCATTTTGAAGACCTGAAGATGGATGTCATTCAACCAAGATCAACATAATGGTTCAACACTAAATAAGAAGAGGGATTAAAACCAAACAGATAAGCTACGTCATTTTATGATAAATTTTTAAGACGTTAGTTTATAAGTTTGTGTCACTTCTTTCATATTAATCAATTTGTACTTATTTATACTATCCAGTATTTGTAACAAATCAAAACCGCGTACAAATATAACCTTGATGACACACATCCGTTGATTTTCAAGTAAATCTCCTAAATAATAAATTATCTCGATCAATAACACAGTCAAAATGTTATGAACAATTGACTTGAATAATAAGTTCAGTACTAATAGATCGTTAGTACCCATTTTAATAAAACTTTAAAGAAATTACTTCATATGACATAGCTTTCATTTTAATATGTTTCATGTTGATATTTTATACCATTAATTGTCTTTGTTGTAAGATCAATAATAATTTAGTCAAACTAATTAATCCTCCCATTTGTCATTTTTATAAATGTCACTGCTTAAAATATTTTAATTCTTACAGAACAAAACTTCCTTATTAACTTGTTTTCAAACAATTTACTAGTGTATATATAATTAATTCAACTAATAAGTTTTATTAAGGGCATATCAATTTACTTATTACTTTTGATAAATCATACCTTTCACAAAGCCTTTAAAATATTTTATGTCAAAGTTCTTAAAATGTATTTATTGTATTTTTTATTATTTTTAAGATATCAATAACTGAAATCTAGTTAAATTGCCAATTTATCCACTAGTCAATTTACTTAGCACCCATTCCTATAACCTGCTATTGCTTAAAATATTTTAATCATCACAGATTATTATTCTTTCCTTGTTTATCTGTTAATTAAATAATTCCAGAACCTTATTATTGTACAATCTTATTGATGACTTTTTAAAAGTGTTGTTGTACTTGTTTTAATTTACTTCATAATTTATGATAAATTATGTCTTTCCTTGAATAAATCATATTGCAAGTCATTTTTCTATTTTTATCTTGATTTAACTGACCAAAAGAATTTATACCATTCAATTTAAGTAAATGTAATATCTAAGTACGTTCCTTATATTATGATTTATTTTGACCAAACAAATGTTTTGTTATTAAAAACTGCAAAAAATACTGCCCTTAACTCACATCCCCTACACTCTCACCTTGAAAGTAATAATAATAATAATAATAATAATAGATATAAAACGAATGTGATATGACAACAGTTAAAGCTACAATAGCTTCCCTTTTCAATTGTCAAAACCGGCTATTGGTTGTAAGCTTGTTATTACCAGAGCTTGTAGAATACATTTCCTAACACCCCCCCACAATACCCCCCTACATTGTCTCCCCATTCCCCTACAATCAACAAAGGATCGCGTTCCAGGGAAGTGACGGTTTTGAAAATTATGTGTTGGTAGCCGTGTTGGTTAATAAGTTATCGCGTTAATTAATGCATGTGATCACAACGGCCCTATTGTTTTCACGTATCGATAAACAAAAACCATCGTTATGGGTCACATTCCTCCATCAAACGTGGAATTGAAGGTTTTTTTTTTGTCACTGTTGAAAATTTGTCAAAATTGACATGAAATAAAGATTAGTGGTTTGTAAATATTATTGTTACGTGCTATTGAAAATGATTGAGGAACAATCATGTTTTTGGGGTGTCTTTCCCCCCCAACCGGTTAGTGAAAACAAACAATTATGTTGATGTAATGTATTAGCTTGTAGAACAGAAAATAAATAAACAAAAAGTACATAGCTTAAATACATTGTAGATTTTTTTTCTAAATATTTTAGAGGGTAAAGTAGGCTGGGGAAATTTTAAATCCCTAGGTAAACGCTTAAGATAGTTATTAAATATCCCAACAGAGTGGAATCAAACAGCACAAACAAAAACATGCTAGTAGGGAGGTCAGGGTTTGAGTCCTATCAGTGTTAGTTGAGGTATTCATTATTCTAAATAATTTCCCACTCCCTTTCCATGTAAATAAGATTGCACCTCACGTTTAACTTATGCCTTTTTTTATTGGGAGATAACCGTATTTGTGGTCAAGTAGTTCAAGATGTTAACCTTGCAATGTACTGTATTACTTTTTTTTTGACTACGGGATTCGAATCCTGGTTGAGTGTACCTATGGTGGTTTTTACTAAATAATTTTCTAATCTCCCTCAACGTTAATGTGGCTACATTTCCTCGAAATTAATCCTCATTCATACCGGCTTCGGTGGTCACCTGGGCTAACGCACCACTCTTGCATTAGACTAGACTACTGATGACAGGGGGATAGAGGTTCGAATCTTGGTCGGGTGTACTGAAGCTTTTTTCCTCGAAAATTGCACATTCCCTCCACGCTAACGTGGGTACACTTCCTTTTAATATAGCCTGCCTAATCCCTAAAACCTTTAGCCTAATTAGTATATAAGCGTTTAATCTGAATGGATAGTAAGAAGTGGTACTAAAAATAATCCAAAACATTATTCCTAACCCATTAGTGTGATTAGTTTATTTGAGTACGATCTGAAAGGGTAGAAAGATGCGAAGACTCCCATTACCCCCCTAAGCTATAAAATATAAAAATTCTTCCGTCAAAATATATGCTTGTATTTTCAAAAAGATGCTCCAAGTATTCATTCGAATTAAGATACAGGTAGGTGTATTTTTTTCCTCTGTGTTCCAAACTTAACGATTCTCTCTTCTATTAAAATGAGTGAATATCAATTGGAACTGTTTGGAGTAGGGAGTTGGATTCTTCAAAGTGAAAGAAACTCTGAAAAGTTGTGAAGTAAATAATTGAGTCAATCTCCACCCTTTCTTTTCTTTCCAATTCTACTTGTGACAATCGTTATATAGCTTTATTCCTCAAGTCACTTCGGGGTAACACAGATTAGCTTCCTAATAGTTTTCTGAGAGGGAGGTTTTAGAGGAATCGGACTTGTGAAGAAAGGAGTTAAATACTTTTATTTTATCACAGTGTTTTACTACTTGTTCAGGTTATACGCTTATAATCTAATTTCTAATTGGGTAAGGATGAAGAAGGAAACATATTTGATGTAATTTACTCACATGTACGTGGAAGGACTGTAAGAAACCAATTATGAAAAAAAACTACCCTTAGTAGACTCGACCGATATTTTTGACTCCAATCTCTCATTCATCAGCAGGCCTGTCCATTAGTGTCCAACACGAGAATGACAACTTACACTATGATAACACTAAAGTGAGTGAGTTCAGTACTGATCAAGTTTTAACCTTCTGTGACTAGCACTGTTGCCTTTTCGCAACAGCTGTAAATTTTTTTTTCAAAATTATAAGTAATTATATCGAATCCCTTCCATATATTCTTCACTTAATTCTTGTTGCGTGGTATGATGACATAAAAGATTTTAAAACAATGATTATTTTGTGTGATATGGGAGTTTTAACCTGTGCCGTGCAGGAATGTTGTCAATAGGCAACGGTGCTAGTCGTGATGTCGTACGTTTGGTTCATTGCCACCATATGTTAAACACAACAAAATAGTTTATCAATAAATTATGAGTAAATGAATTATCTTTGCTAAAATAAAAAAATAAAGTAGTAATGTAGAAGTAAGTAATCAGTAATTTTGAATACAGTAAAATATAAAATAATACCTTACAATATTTGGTTACAATAAACTATATTTTTGTAACAGTTTAACTTTATTGTAGCTTTCTTTTTTTAAATAACATTTACCAAAATACAATACTATTCAAATATTTATTAAATAATATTGCTTCAATAATAATATGTATTAAAGTACCGTACGCGTTTTTGATTATTGTTTAGAACAATATAGGATGTTGCAAAAATGACAAGATGCCAGTTCTCATGTTATAATTTTTAGCACCAGTCCCTGGAGGTATATATCTTTTAAACTTCTCTTTTCTTTCTAATGTTTTTTGTACAGATTCTTATATTGGTACAACCCGTTTAGCTTACACGTATATTTACACTATTTCGGGTAGATAGGGGTAAATATATCATTTACACTGAAGGTCACCACATATGCTTGAAAAATAAGTGGTGCACTTTAACCACCCTCAGTTCAATCAATCAATATGGGTATCGTTATATCTCTTTTATCGGCAATAAAGTATCTTGTGATAGTGATGGCTTAGACCAGGGCCACTTGCGGCCCATGGTAATATTTTTTGCGGCCCACTGGCTAGACAAAATATAAAATTATTTCAAGAGAAAAAATTACAAAAACAATTTTATATTTTACATAATTAAATGATAAAATTAAAACGTATTTTTACTTATTTTATAAACTAATTTTGCTTTATACGTGAAGAAAGATTTTACGTTTCTAGACAAATTCACCTTTAACAGTAAAGTGACTACTCTAGTATACAAGGAAGAGATAAATGTTTAGGGAGTGTTCGGACATAGTCGGAAGTGTTCGGACATAGTTGGAAGTGTTCAGACATAGTTGGAAGTGTTCAAACATAGTCGGAAGTGTTCAGACATAGTCGGAAGTGTTCAGACATAATTGGGAGTGTTCAGGTTCACTCTTCGCCAATGAGATACTCGGGATGCCAGAAGAAAAATACTATAATTCCAAATATTGTCGGTACAGTATTGTGAGTCAACAAGAGACAGAAACTTTGGCCCTTGGATGTATAAATGTGGAAAATCCCTGGAGAAGACCAATCTGACAACAGTAGTAATATTTACTATATTATTAGTATTACTCTATAAAGGATGTGTTTTAATTGGTGTCAAATGTTCTAAGGGTGTATTCCCATCTACCAAACACTAGCAAAAGTTTATACAAATATGGGTCTAGAAACGCTTAGTTTTAGCGTTATTAGAGGTTTTTCCTCAAAGATGAATTGGTCGTGGTGTAGGCATTGAATGGCCTGATAAGTCACCAAATTTGAATCCAATAGGCTTTTATCTCTGTGTATACTTAAAATCCATTGTTTCCTCAACTTATATGGCTGGTTTTGAGGTTTTTAAAAGAGCATATAGTAAATGTATGTGAGAAAATACGTATTACATGATTTCTTTTCAACAGAGCACGACAAAGCATGGAAAGCAGGCTCAGAGAATTCATCAAAACAAATCATGTTTTTAACCAAATATTTTGTCTTCTAGTATTTTTACTTTCTCTCTATCTTACAGGTAGAGAAAGTATGGTGATCGTCAAAAAAATTGAACTCGAGATTTTGATGAATTTTTACGTTTCATGACTCCCTGAATCCGAAAAAGTGGTTTTTGAATTTCCGTCTGTCTGTCTGTC
>CABFWO010007681.1:0-23206 GCA_902155825.1 Timema genevievae | reverse complement strand
AGAACTTGACCAGAAAAGATAAGTTTGTGGGACTGCCACAGTCCAATAGCGTTTGACAGAACGACGTCTGTCGGGTTAGCTAGTTAATTATAAATATGGCTTTTTTGTTTGATATTTCAAGTGATGACAAGTTCACTTTGACATGTCTACTGTCGAGTTTGATACCTACTTTACCAAAAGTAAAATCTCGCTGAAATTGAATGACCAGTCGTATTTGTGTGTAAAATATCTATAAAATCTAATGTTTAGATTTTAATACTCATCGTACATAATTTAACAAATAGTGTGGTCCATTACACTAATAGCTTTTTTCTATGAACCCCTACACATACCAAAAATTTCCGCTAACACTCAAAATGTAGCCGTTATAGATAAACCAAATTTAGTTTAGACAAGAGACACAACTGATTTAATCAAAATAGTTGATCATATTGGACCAAAAACAGCCCCTTGGGTCGACTCAATTTAAATTTAGCGTAATTATATAATTTATACTCGGATTAATAGGCATGTGGACTAAATATCGTGTTCTAGTTTTCTGGTGACAGTGAGGTCAAGGTTCGAATTCTAAATAGGTGCAATGAAAGTGTTTTTCCTAGGTCTTTTCCCCCTTACCATCCATGCAAAAGTGGGTAAATATAATTTAAATTCCACTTTTATCTCCAGCCACTCAATTAGCGTTATTAAATGCGGATAAACAAAGCGGGTGGTTAGAAAAAATATACACGAGGCCTATTATTTATATTTATGTGCAAAGATAAAAGTTTATGAAACAAAGTTTTGTGTAAGAGAATGATAAAGTTTTCGACATTATTTATTTAGTTAATAAGAGTCACAAATAAAAATCAATCATTTTATGACTATAACTTACAAGGCTAAATAAGAGTATTCTGAATTTCCTTTCGATATGACAATACATTTTTTCTTACTTCGTATTTTGTGGCCTGGCTTAACAGAAACTATGACTAAAATAGGTCGTAGGAAATGGATTCAAAACAAATAATTTGTATTGTGTTAGGGCACATGATTCGTAGATTTTTCAGGCCTAAGTTATTATATTATGTTAATATTTGAGGCTTTTTTAAAAAATTTGATCCATGCCCCCAAATTAGGGTATTTTACTGACCACTATTTTTGAAAATTCGATTTTTTAAAATAGCTTTAACTATTTTGTTTGAAATGGATATTTGGGGAATGTTTTACATGATAAATAATATAGTCAGCCTGTAATTGTTTCTTACGGGGGAGGGTATATGTGTTTACTAGCTATTAATAGTAGCCTATAGTAAATAATTCCTGAAAGACATATTTATTGGGCCATAAATATTAAATTTGATCTGCCCCCAAATTACTTTACTAAAAAAATTTAAATAATCTAAACGAAAAGCAAAACACTCAAGAGAGCTAATTATATCCAAGCATTTGGATGGAAAAAAATCTCCACAAATTCACAGTGATAAATCAGTTTGAATAAAATATGATTTTTAAGTACTAATATAGGCATTTAAAAGTTATTAGTATTGTCAATAAGAACGAACATTTTGTGATATTTAAGTACATTTTTGCAAATTATATTATTTGGAGAACTCTAACTTAAAAAATGCAATTTGTATTAGGCCCGAAAAATCTACGAATCATGTGCCCTAGCACAATAAAAATTATTTGTTTTTAATCCATTTACTACGAAATATTTTATTCATAATTTCTGTTAAACAAGGCCACAAAATACGAAAAAATGTATTGTCATATCTAAAGGGAATTCAGAATACTCTTAGTTTGCCCTTGTAAGTTATAATCATAAAATGATTGATTTTTATTCGTGACTCTTATTAACTGAATAAATAATGTCGAAAACTTTAACATTCTCATACACAAAACTGTGTTTCATAAACTTTTATCTTTGCACATAAATATACATAAAAGGCCTCATATACATTTTTTCAACCACCCTCTTGATTTATCCTCATTTAATAACGCTAATTGAGTGGCTGGAGATAAAAGTGGAATTAAAATTATATTTACCCACTTTTGCATGGAGGGTAAGGGGGAAAAGACCTAGGAAAAACACTTTCATTGCACCTATTTGGAATTTGAACCTTGACCTCACTGCCACCAGAAAACTAGAACACGATATTTAGTCCACATGCCTATTGATCCGAGTATAAATTATATACTTACGGTAAATTTAAATTGACTTAACCCAACGGGCTACTTTTGGTCCAATATGACCAACTATTTTGATTAAATCATTTGTGTCTCTTGTCTACACTAAATTTGGTTCATCGATAACGGTTACATTTTAAGTGTTAGCGGCAATTTTTGGTATGTGTAGGGGTTCATAGAAAAAAGCTTTTAGTGTAAAGGACCACACTAATTGTTTAAAAAAAATTATGTACGATGAATATTAAAATCTATACATTAGACTTTATGGATATCTTACACACAATTACGGTTGGTCATTCAATTTTAGCGAGAATTTACTTTTGTTAAAGTAGGTATCAGTAGAGGGGATGCCCCATGAGAACCCTAATTCCGCCAACCGGTCAAAACACTTTTTTCCCGCTAACGTAATTATTGCGTGTTATTTCGCAACCTAGCGTATAACCAAAACGGTTACTAAGACGCGGTGCTAAATATATATATATATTTCGCAACCCTTCTCTCCTGGGTTTTCCCAGTGATAAAACAATGTTGTTTTCTGATTGGCTGTTGGCTTTCCCCCCTCCCACCTGCCGTTGACCCCCTTTCCAGACATATTTTTTCTTGTTACAAACATATTGGTACATGTATTGGGCTCGAGGGGGCCCTTTCCAGAATTGATTTTTAATTTGTCCTCATTGGTTATTTATGTATTCTCATTTGTTATTAATGTGTGCTTAATATATTTTTTATTTTTGCGCATTGGTTTTTATTGCCTGGGTAGGATTAGGACAGGGCGATGTAGTTTTTTATTTATTTTATTGGCATGCAGTCCACGGCATCAGTTGCTCCTCCCGTGGCATGATAAGGAACACGGAGCAGGAACCTTTCTCCAACGGCCGCTTAGCGAAGAGTGTGACCACTCGAGCAACTGACAGCGTATCACGGCCGTAGGACACCTTTCACTTTTCCCCTCACTACCCCCTCCTTCAAGGCATGTGTCGCAACCCTCCATATGCGGTAATGGGTTTTTCCAGTTTCGCAACCCCTTTTTTTTAATGGGTTTGCCCGGTGTCGCAACCCGAAGCCAGTTTGGCGGGCCGACAAGACAAGTCGGGACAAGAATATATCATGACCCTGAATGATGTCGTAATCCCCCACCCCTATGTGGTAATGGGTTTTCCCTGATGACTGGTGCCAGTTTGGTGGCTTGACCAGACATTTCAAGACAAGAACAGATCACGGGGGTCATCTCCTACCACGTGACGTCACCCTCGGGAGGGCGTGGATATATAGGGGAGGCCCGCTTGGTCGTCTATTTATAAGCGTTTGTAGAGCGGTTCAAGATGGACAAGTTACAGCAATTGGTGAATATTGTTGATGCCATGCAGACCATAAAATTGTGTGATCTAACCATCGATCAAAAGTATTCGGTGGATAAATTAAAAGATGTCAATATAAAGTTCGGGAGACACCTAATAGCCTATCTATATAGCGAGTTTTGTGTATTTTTACCCTGTTGTTTTAGTACTCTAACAGATGAAGACGTGTGCGAGCTTAATAACGAAAAATTGGTATTTACATGCACCGGAGTAAAACCCGGTTCCCCTACCATTGTGAACATTGAACGCGTTTAAGGGTCAGGCAATTAACAACAACAATATTGGGCAGCCGGGTAGTTAATACATGTGCACGGTGGACCCTACAAACTATACAGCACGTTTATCTCTCAGGTACGCTCACCATGCTTAGAACCGGCTATATTAATTTAACGTTTGTGGGTCATACGATTACGGGTCGTGCCTATATGAATGTAGAAAATATTCACATTGTGGCTGTGACCTATATACATATAATTTACAAAGTAGTTAACCAAGACAGAGAGGATCGAGGCTACATCGAGTTCTGCGACTCTATTTGTCACACCATAAGTGCGACTAAAGTATTACCCTACGAGAGAATCGATGAGACTTACCTGTGTGATATGAAATGTGCTGTTTACAATTTCCATCAAGGGGACGTTGTGGCCATGTTTCCCAGGCCACCACCACCCTTCCGAATTCCACAACACTTCATGACGCCGCAGCCACCGCCCCCACCACCAGAAACACCGGCGTACCCGCCACCAGAGTACCCACCGCCAGAGTCGTTTGCCTACCAGTACTCACAGCCAGAGTCACCCGCGTGCCAGACGCCAGAGTCATCTGCCTACTAGACATCAGAGTACTCACCAACAGAGTCGTCCGTCTACCAGACATCAGAGTCACCCACGTGCTCACCACTAGCGGAGGAGGAGGTAAAGTCCGAAGAACCCGTAAATCTCGAGTGTTTAATAATGAACAAATTTTATTCAAATGTTAAAATTATGGTTTAAACGCCCAATGACTACATAATCGGTCTGGCCAATTTCGGTAACTTCTTACTTCCAAAGTCTGCTTATTATTTGGATTGTAAGTGATTTAAATATAAAGCACGCTGTATGATATATCTTGGAGGATAAAGAGTTATGTTTAAAAGTGAATTAATAAACTAGGCGCACTCATGTTGTCGTAGCACTCTGCTGGCTTCATCGGAGCTAGTGGTAGACATTTTGAGATGGGAACGCAGGGCATTGCCGCTTGAGCGAGTTTTTTTTCCACAGGGATATTTCTTTCGCTGCATCTCTAATTGCCATCATGCGATTTAAATGCGGCATTTGTAAGGGGGCCTATTCAAAGCTCTCCACTCTTATTCGGCACAAATATCAATGTCATCAAATACCTCAAAATACTGCTCACCAGGATGCTTGTTGGGACGAGGAGTTATTGTGCAGTGCGTTAGACCGGATCGAGAAAGAAGAATACAAACGTGTCAAGTGCTGAAACGAGCTTGAGAAAAACAAAAGTTATAACGTTGTGCTATCGTAAGAGACCCCCAATGAACCGAAAGTGATCGTGCTCGAGGATGTTGTAAGAGTAAGATTTCCATGTAAAACTTTGGAGACATTGTCAATAGGCGTTCTAGCACCTCTCAGCATGTCCTGAACTATTTTGGAGGTGACTCATACTCATTTTCTAGATGGTAAAACTGATATTCTCTCCTTATATTTTATTATGTAAAAGAGTGATTATATGATGTTTTTTCTTGCTATCACGATTATATAATTCATGTTGCACTCTAATCTTAATTATTTGTATTGTCACAGGAAGGAGATAACATAATACACGTGACAACAATGTCAGAATGAAATATTAAACTGAGAAGAGTAAATTTTAAGTGGTTTATAATTTTAACTAATGCTGTTTAAGGTAAGGTGTCACACACACTTATTCATTTATAAAATGTAATTTTTATCAACTTAGATTGTTACACAAAGAGAAAGTAAAAGGAATTATTTGTTCCAACTTATCCATAATGTTTGAAAATGAGCTTCTATGCTAAATAAACTTGTATTTATAGGATAGGAGAGTTTGGAGTTTGGGTGTAGACATTAAAACACAAATATAACAGTTTATAATATTTATTCATTTACACAAATAAAAAGTTTTACAAATATAGCGCACACACCATGAAAATTATATTTGGAATATTTATTTACACAAATCAAAGTTTTTACAAATATATCTCACACTATGAGAAATATACATGGAATATTTATTTACAAATATATCTCACACCATAAAAAGTATACTTGGAATATTTATTTAGACAAAATCAAAATTTTTACAAATATATCTTATACCACAAAAAGTATACTTGGAATATTTATTTACAAATATATACCACACCGTGAGATGTACACTTGGAATTTTTATTTATTCAAATCAATGTTTTTAAAAATATATCTCATACAAATAAAAGTATTCTTGGAATATTTATTTACAACAAAAATTATAGTTATAGAATATATATACTATGGAAACAAGAATCAATTTATTGAACTCGTAGCGGGAATAGTAGCCTCGGTACTAATTTATAAAGTTGTTTAATATATATGTACAGATGGTTTCAAATTTGACTAGAATTAAAATATATATACAAACAAATTTGACTAGAATTATAATATATACAAACAACTAATTCTATTTTACTAGAAATAACCAGATAGGTGGAGGTTTATAATGGCAGATAAAAAATATAAAAAACTTATCCCGGATGCATAAAATAAATCAATAAAAAATATGCTTGTTTTCATGCAGAAAAAAATATGAAAAATCTCAAATCTTCGAAGAATGGTATGTCTGTGGAACTGTCTAGAGTTAAAGAAAAAATATGATTATTCAGCCCGTTTAAATGATCACCTTTTTGTCGTGGCGAGAGCGTTTACAAGGACTCTGATACCCAAAAGGCAACGTAATATAATTATCGGTTACCCACTGTTTTGTGTACACCGGCCGGTTGACTTTATTCTGCGAAACGGTACATACAGTCGCAAGACCTTTTCTTACAATTGTGTGCGGTATCTGTATGTATCTTTCCGCGGCCTGTTCGGTGACCATTGCTTTCAAAACGTCAAAATTAACGTGGTTTCGGTTGCCGTATTTTATGGTGATCCCGCGAACCTTGAATACCGTTTTTGTTTTGGCAGGGTCGCCACCAACGCAAACTCAGTACGTGTAATTCTTAGGCCCACTAGATACAAAGGCGCTAATGTAGCTTCCCGGACCGTAATCTTGAAGTTCGTCAGTGAGGCCACCTAAAAAGTATCCGGTCGGTGGACTCCAATCTCCGGGGCGTTCCATGAAAGAACGCTATCTTTATCGTGATACAAAATGTGGTCCACCAATTTTTCAAGGATGCTCTATAAGTTAAACTTAGCCATATCAGTCGTGTAGCTCAACACCACCACGCTCTTGTTAGGGCTAGGGTGCAACGTGTCACGCGTATCCTTGTAATTGAGAAACATAACCTCATCATTAACATCAATGACGCTCTCTACGGTGATGTACGGATCCATCAGGTACTTGTGTATGCCCTGATAGTCGTTGACAATGGCTACGTGTGGTAAATCGGGTCTTTGCCCAAACTTTCCCCATATCGAATTTAAAAAGAGATTAACCAGAGTGCGGAGACCAGGGTTTTTACAAACAGAGCTGAAATTGAGTATTACCCCCTCCCTTTCCTCATAATTTTGAATGTAAGCTAACTTCTTATCTTGTGAGGTACACCACTCTGGCCATCCACTGGCTTTTTGCTTAATTTTCAAAAAAGTATCAATGTACCCGGGAAACAATCCGCCAGAACGTGTTTGACGGTCATAAACAGATGCATTGTACTCCCACAGTTCGTGTACTGCTTCAACGGTGTAGCCTTTCTCAACGGCTTTCTGGATCTCGTCAATCACCCAGAGGCCTGTCAACCAGTGATCTTTTTTGTCTTGTGATCACACTCGCCTTGGTTTTTCTCCTCCCCACATTTCCTGCACAAGATGAACATTAACTGGTCCTGCATCCGTGTAGGAAATAAGGGCATGAAAAAACCCGTGGAGGCGTCACTTTAACTTTGGCGATGCCTTCTACTTGATCAATAGACGGACAATTTGGCTCAAAGTGAATTTTGGGGTGACCAATGAGGTATTTTTGTTACTTGCAAACGTAAGGATACAACGAACACACATCCAAGTACTTGATCCTCTCTCCACAAGAAAGGTTTGTTTCGTGGAAGAGTTTGATACAATTTGTACGCCCACCAAAGAATGCGTCCCTGGGACTGAGGGGCTCCTTGCTGTACACCTCTTGCTGGAGTACAAATGGTTTCAAGTCCTTGTCTTTGCGATTCATCGCATTAAACGTAAACTCCCACATCTCTACGACCATGTAGGCGGCATTCTTAAACTTTTCCATGCAAGCCATGGTCACTTCATAGCGCGTCTTCATGGTCTCGTGGAGGCAGTTTTTGATGGGGGTGGTCCTGTTGGGATAACAAAGTGTGCACCCGTGCCAATAACAGCCCCAAAACTGGAAGACGGTGGTGGTATCTCAAGCTTTAACAACGCCGTCTACACGTCGCGCTAGCACATATTCCTCACGGCCGTTACTCGCATGAAGGATAGAGACACCGCGTTGGTGGGCCTCCCAGGAGAGCCATTGTACGGCTACGTGCAACTGTTTGTCTGCGCACCGATAGCCACCGTTAGGGATGATACCGATAGTGTTCTCCTTAAGGTGACTTCGGCAGTAAACCAACATGGCCGCTCCTGCGATCGTACACGCCTCTCTGAAAGGATCCACCTTTGCTTTTTCAATAAGCATGTCTCTAAACTTTAGGCATGCCTTTAGTAGGATCTCTACGTCTTTCACGCAATACAGTTCCAACTCGTAGTTAAAATCAAAGACATAATTTTCTTTGACCAACGAGTCATACCACTTCTCAAAGTGCTCCTTTCCCTCAACTGACCTCTCACCGATGCCGTACTCCTCCTTTGGTGGCAAGGGATCCGTATACCCTGCGTTTTCCTTTTTATTGAAAAAATGGGGGAAATATCCCTTGGCCAAAGACTCGTCTAAGACGTATATTTTGGGCATTTTGGACAACGACATTCGGAGAGAGTTCAGCAAGTCAATAAAGTGGAGCAGGCATTAACGCATGGACATGATTTTCCCAACGTACATTATGAGCTCTGGAGTCAATTTTGTTACCTCCATCATATTTTTAAAATGAAATTCCCATCATACCCTTTCGAATTATGCCCGAGGAGGGTGATATCCTTAAATCTTGTTGCTTTAATTTGCTCTATAAATCCGAAAAATTGGGCCATTGTGGTATCACCCTTGAATATGCGAGTCCTATCGCCCCCGCACTTGGTGCAATGATAATCATTTACATCGATATGAAGGCAGGCCTTACAACATGTTTGCACGACACAAAGGTTTGGTTCGTGCAAGAACGTGTTGAACGCACCTTGAAGAAGCGATTCTTGTTGGTATTCAAAATCATAGAATAAAAACATGAAATTGTTCTTTTCCAGTGACGGCTTGGATGGGGCTTGCTTCTTATAGCAGAAATTACCAAAGGACGATGGGTCTCGCATACTCTACAAAATTTTCATAGCACCTATGTGAATGCTTTGACTTTTTTAAACTGAAAAATTGACCGCATACCTCACAAACCTTTTTAACATCACAGACTGACATGTGACATCTGCAAAAACCGAGACGTTTATGGTTATCAAAACATGTCTGGTTTGTGAACCAACGCTCACAGTCCTTACAGACCACAGTTTAACCTCCACTGCAATCCGCTTTAGCGTAGCACTTATTGCACGCGGACTCACATTTGTGCGGTTTATTATGATCAAATAGCACATGAAATGTAACGCCTTCTCATTGGTCGAAAATATCGTTTCCGCATCGGAGCCTGCCCAATCCATGTAAGTACCGTTATCTTGCATTTGCGTTAAAGCTTTCACAGAGGATGGAGGCCTTTCTCTAGCGCTGTCTATGGTGGATCAGAGGACCGTCAGTCGTGCAAATGCTGGTTCACATCTCGCCCGGTGACTGGGCCACCCGTCTATATTAATGGAACAGGAATCTATAATAATAGAAGGAATTGTTTGTCTGTTTTGTGCGATGCCCAGCCAAATCTACGGCACGCATATTTCTGAAACTTTTAACATAAGTGTACGGGAGTGTGTCCGAATGCACCTCAAAGCTGGATTTTAAAATCTTTAATTAGGCTATTTTTTAACAAAATACCGCAGTGGGTCACGGTCAACGCAGTGTGGGAATCGCTAGTTATGAATAAAGTCGCTTTAGCTGCTATTGCAGTGTACTTGATCAAATATTCAACCGCTACCTTAGTTTATTCGAAAGCATGTCTGTATACTAAACTATCGGTCCCGGGCTCGATTCCCGACACAGCTAAAAATGTCGGCTTGATAAAGTATCATCCAGCGGATCGGGTTTGTGGGTGTACTAGTCTTAGAATTTTGTGAATTAATAAGTGAACCGAACTTTAGACTAGCAAACAGTATCTGTAGAGTAAACTATTGGTCCAGGACCTTTAAAACAAAATTATTTCCACCAAGAGTAAACTTAATTCTGACCACTTTTCTAACATCAATATCTAATTCTATCAATTTGTGTAGATACATGTTTTCCCCCCACAATACTTTATTTCATGCAAGACTAGTGTGTGGTTGTATTTGCTTATCGGCTCAACAGATGGTGTTTAAAGACTGTTTCGTCCATTTATATGGTTTTAAAGGGGGAAATTATGTGCTTGGAGTTTACAGATATTTCTTACAGGCAGGAGTGATTATATTGTTGATTTACATGATCATTAAAATGAAAGAGAGACAAAGCCTATATATTTGCGCATGATAATTTGTTTGTTTGCCGATCCAGTGGATCCTGGTTCGATTCCTTACAGGGGATGAAAATGAGGGTTTAACTTTTGATACATTAATTGCCCTGGACTTTATTTGTAGCTGTCTTAGGGTTCAAGTTTATTTTATTACACACATTTTGCGAAGGGTCCTGGGTTCGTTTCCCTATATGATTGAAAATGTAGGTTTAACCCTTCATAATGATAAATTCACTTCCCTAGACTGTATTTGTAGCTGTCCTAGGGTTCAAATTTATTTTATTACACACACTTTGCGAAGGGTCCTGAGTTCGATTCCCTTTGCAAGGGCGATAATCTCTATATTGTTACGCCAAATGTCCCGGATTCGAATCCCGTCAATGATATCTAGCAGGAGAAAGCATAAATAATAACTTTGACGGTTTTAACATTTCAGCCCTACAAAAATAACTGTACAACACTAATTTTATTATTTTATTATCTTTTATTCAGGCTGTGTTGGAGGGTTCGTTTGTCAGTGACGCGAAAATGTGGGTACACATCTTGCCCTGTGACGTCCCTTAGAGAGCAACAAACGCTAATTACTTCACATTTCAATCCCTGGCAAATGCTGTTACACATTTTACCTGGTCAAAATCAGCGTCGTGTGTGTGTACCGAGGCCGGTTTCCTCCTTCATCGTCCTAGGTTTGTGCCCCTGACGGTTAGTAAGTTGCAGTTCTAAATACCGATAAGCTTAACTTCATAGCTATTAGTAGGGGAGGTAGAGGGATTGAATCTAGGTCTACCGTGTCGCACAAATGCTGGTATGTTTTATATCTTCCTTCAACCCTGATATGACTTATGTTATTTATGTAGTAATATATTATCACGTCAAAATATAGTTGAGAACATTAAATTAGATATTACTTATGAATTAATGTAAGAGTTATATTTCATTTATATCACTGCGTCTTACTACCCGTTCGATTATAAGCACTTACCCTAATGTAGGGTGATTGTGAGATAAATGGAGGACCTACATTTTAACGTGAAATCCGAACCACGGTGGAGACCCTACATTCCTCATAATGATAATAAATATTTCAAGGAATAAAACGTCTGTATTCACTTTATCTAACATCACAATGCTTCCACGGTCGCATGGTCTAAGTTGTCATTAGACGGCCCGTGATCGACGCTACATGGTCGACCAGTAATATGGTGGGGGTGCAGGAAGTATGGCAGTTCTAACATACATAAGCCGTGCTAACGATATCGATGTTCGAATCTTGGTATGCATGCCGTATAAATGTCAGGCTCATCTAATTCTGGCTTAGGGAAATTGAATCCCTGCCGTGTACACTGTAGATATTTCTTAACCATCCCCATAGCTGATATCTAAATCCGCGCATGTCGACGGACGATACCTTACTACCAATTTAAGTAGACTTTTGCGATGGGGGATGGAGGCCACTAACTGAGCATTACAAGACCAGAGATGTGTCAATGCTTGTCGGAAAAAACCATTACCACATAGGGTGGGGATTACGACATCATTCAGGGTCGTGATTTATTCTTGTCTCGACTTGTCTTGTCGGACCGCCAAACTGTCGTCGGGTTGAGTCACAGGCAAACCCATCACCAAATAAGGAGTTGCGACACTGGAAAAACCAATTACCACATATGAGGGGTTGCGGCACATGCCTTAAAGAGGGGATAGTGAGGGGAAAAGTGAAAGATGTCCTACGGCTGTGATACACTGTCAGTTGCTCGGTGGTCACACTCTTCGCTATGCGGCCGTCGGAGAAATGTTTCTGCTCCGTGTTCCTTCTCATGCCACGGGAGGAGCGCCTGACGCCGTGGACTGCATTAGTGGGGATATTTTGATACTAAAAGGACCATGGCATCTCAGGGGAGGGAGTGGTAAAGGGATTATACCTCCTTAAGCATGTATGATACTCAAAGGACTGTGGTATCTCAGAGGGGCGAGGGAAGGTATAGTTTTTTCTTATACCCTCCTTTAGCATGTATGCGGTTTTCAGGACAGGGGTATCTTCCGGGGGTGTGTAGAGGGTTATCGATCTAGGGTGGTGGCGAGTGATGGTTCGGGAGGTTGGGGGGGGATGAATTGGAAGGGCCGGCGACTCGCGCGCGGATGTTCTCAGAGGGAGAGGGGATGGGCACTCGGGTGTTGAATACGCGCGAGAGAAGATATTTATTCGCACGTCATTTATCCTGGAGGTTGGCAGATGTGTTTCTGAGCATTCATTGCAATCACGCAAGAGTAAACAGGCTTCATTGAAATTGTATGGGATGATGTTAAGGACATTTGGGGGATGTTCTCTTTTTCTCTCGAACGTGCATTGTGCCCCCCCTCCCCAGTTTTAATCGTGTTGGTAAACGACTCCCTCGACACAAGTTTCATTGATCCTGGATGAAACCAGCTGGTAGTAATCTTTAGTACATGTGTGTATGTAAGCTTAGGTGGGGGGGAGGGATATTTATGTGACACATGCGTTATTGATCGTGGAAGCTAACAGATGACTTCTAGGACTGTAATAATCGGTATTCTTTTTCTCTCACACGCACATGGTGTTTTATTCCATCCTTAATACCGGTGGGTGTCCCTCGATCTTGATACAGGCGTCATTGATACTTGATAATACCAAGCGGTAATAATCTTTAGAACATGGTTGAATTTACAACTCAGGTCTTTGTTAATCTTGGAGGCTAACAGATGGGTTCAGAGGCTGTAATAATCTTAAAAGGATATCTCCTCCCTTCTATGTTAAAAAAATGTATACATTTATTCGTATCGTCTAAATAACCCTGCCACAGCTGAATTGGTTCACACGCAGATGGGACACGTGCTTCGCATGGAGATCTGTGTGAGATGAACTATGACGTTTCTGAGTCATTATACTTTACCCAGAGATGTCCCACGGTCTTGAGGGGGAACGACACAGGCATCATTGATTCTGGATAATACAGAACTGTAATAATCTTTAGGATATGTGCGCATTTACGATGCAGGCATTATTGATGAATTCTGGGACTGTTATAATCTTAAAAGGATATCTTCTCTATTCTCCGCTAAAATAAAGTATACATTTAATCACATCGTCGAAACAACCCTGTTGTGGCTGAATTGGTTCACACGCAGATGGCACACGTGTATCACGTGGACATTTGTGTGAGATGAGCTATGACGTTTCCAAGTCATTATACTTCACTCGGAGAAGATTACGATTTCACGCACACACACACACACACACACACGATGATCTGACTCATTCAGAGTCGCACACTTAGTAGAGGAAGGAGGGCGTGGATAGGAATCCTCGCGTCCCTATATATAGACCTAACCCCTCTAGGAAAAATCATTAGCTCCCAACTACAATCTAAAGATTATCAACCATGTCTAGCGAATACGCAGCCATCCTGTTAAGCATGGTAGGATCTAGCGAGATCGTACCAAGAAAGCTAACAGATTTAGAGGTCGGTCGCGGTTACCGCATAAAAAGTATAAAAACGTTGAACACTCGCTTCGGTCAGCGAGACCTCACGGTTTTGGACGGGAAGTACAATGTGTGGCTGCCTAACTGTTTCTCGCTGCTTACTGACGCGCAGGTAGAAGACATCGCCTAGGCAGAGTTGCTGCTCGTATACAAGGGCATCTCCAAGCTTAACAAGACGGCCCTCGTGGCCTTTGAAGGTAAGTGTACATCCAAATATTCTTGGTTATACAACATATGTGTGTGTGTGTGTGTGTGTGTGTGTGTGTGCGTGTGTGGAAGCGAACTTATGTAAATATTTTCTTGTATCGTTTTACCGCTCTTAATTTACAACTAAATTATTCAAAAATATATAGTTTTTTAAAACCTAATCTTAATTTTTTTAAATGGTCTTACATCGTTTACCAGTCTTAATTATTTAAAAGAGCTATGGAATATACGAACTAAATGTTATAGTGCTTTAGGATTTTAACTTCTATACAATATTTGAATTGCGCGCGAGAAACAAATTATTCAAAAAAATTATAGTTTTTTAAAACCTAATCTTAATTTTTTTAAATGGTCTTATATCGTTTACCAGTCTTAATTATTTAAAAGAGTTATGGAATACACGAACTAAATGTTATAAAGTTTAAGATTTAAAATTATATACAATATTTGAATTGATTGCGAGCTTATATTCTGAAAAAATGTTATCAAAAAAATTAGATTAATTTTTTTCCTCTTGTATCCATATTTTTATGGTTCAAACACCTCTACAATATTTGAATTGCATGCCAAGATACTAGCGTTTAAAAAAAAATCACTCTATGGAAGTTAAATATGAATTAAATGTTAAAAAATAAGTTTTCTTATTTTTCTCTTGCTTGATTATACAACGTGTGTGTGCGTGTGTGTGTATGTGTGTGTGAGTGTGTGTATGTATGCATGGAAACGAGTTTACGTAATATTTTCTTGTATCATTTTACATATGTTAATTTACAACCAAATTATTCGAAATGTTATAGTTTAAAAAGCCTATTCTTCATTATTAAATATCTTTATATAGTTTACTGGTCTTAATTATTTTTAAAAAGTTATAAAGCTTTATGGTTTAAACTTCTCTACAATATTTGAATTGCTTGCTTAGTAATATTTAAAAAAGTTATCCTAAAATTAGATTTTTTTTCTCTTGTATCAAAAGCTTTAACCTTCAAAGATCTCTATAATATTTTTATTGTGTACATTTTAGGATACTAACGCTTTCAAAAAATGTCACTCTATAGGGGTCAAATATGAATCAAATATTAAAAATAAGATTAATAATTTTTTCTCTTGTAATAAAAAAACACAATGCAATTAAAGCTTTACGGTTCAAACAGCTCTACAATATTTTAATTGCTCGCGAGCCAAGAGACTAGCGCTTTCAAACTGTCAATCCTTAAAAAAGATAATTTTTTCTTGTATAAAAAACAAAAAACAAAGCTTTATGGTTCAAACAACTCTACAATATTTGAATTGCTCGCGAGCTAAGATACTAGCACCTTTTTTACTTTATGTCTGTATATCATGATCTGGCATCTGTAAGCTAACTACGCGCTTCTGTTTTACAGCTGTTTCGGAGTCACTAGATGAGATCCTAGAGCAAGCCGTGCAGAAATGAAGGAATTAATGCGTGGAGGGTAGTTTTTTAGATGCCTGCAGAGCATAGTGCGACCTTAGAACCATGTCGGGACCTCTAGCAAAAAGAGCTCGCCTGTCATCTCCTATCATCGTAACCCGGCAGATTAACGGGAATAAGGTGTATACCCTCGATGAATTAAGCTCTAAGGAGCAACTGTTAATTAAATACCTGTGACATGATATCGCGCCACGTGATGGAGAGGTATTTAATGCTTACATAAAACATATACCTGGACAGATCAAGACCTCGAGAGTACAGATACTGGGACAGGATAATATATAAGCACAGATACAAAGACTTATAACCCTGTCGCAAAACCTAGGTGTAGGATTTACACAGTTTAGACTTTACCTGGAACCGCTAAGACTCTCTCTTAAACTTATTGAACAGGCGTATATCCGACGCATAAAGACGTACTATATTACCAATGAACTACCCTATAAGGATCCTCTACAGTTTCTTGTAGCGTGCGGGGATATTTAAGTAAAGACGGTAGAATAATCATTAGCAAATAACTCGATAAAGGTAAATTGCAGCCTCATCTGCGAGTTCAAACATCCTACCGAAGGTAGAATTAAGAAAGGTTATTTCAACTCGACGCTATGTGATATATTTGTTCCAACAATCTTGGAGGAGATATACGAAAATAAAGTGATTTTCCCACTTCTTGCTCAGATTGAGGCCTTCGTCTCTAGAGACTCGGGATGGATATAGGACGGCACTTTGGAAATGAGAATCAATATCTTGAAAAACTCAGCTTTCTCGATCGGGGCTTGGGTTCAACTCCCTGAAATTATAGCTAAACGTAGAGCGTTGATAAATGTACAATCCGAAGAAGGGCTTTGCTTCCCCGTATCTGTATTGACCTGCCTCTTTGAACCTACGTGAAGACCGCAACGTTTGTCGTCCTATCCTAATTTTCGAGACGTGCTGAAACTTGATGGAATCCCACTCCCGTTCGAAATGAGGTATATCGAACGCTTCGAAAGGCTTAACGATATATCTGTTAATATAGACAGCGCGAAACACGAAAAAAGTGACACTTATATTGACACTGCCGACAAGTCTAAACACTATTGATTGTTCCTGTACACGTCAGTGTTAAGGAACGCGCAAAGCATGTTCATTTATTCATGATAAGAGTGCATGGAACGGAAACTTATCATTTCAGCGGAATCAAAAATCTATCTCTGTTAATAAACCCACAACTAACGTTAACATCTAAGAGAGGACGTAGGTACTTTTGCGATCGATGTCTGACTGCTTTTCGGTCAGAGAACAAACTTGCAAAGCATAAAGATACGTGCATAAAATTTGGTGCGGTAAGGATTACATTCCCTCAAGGAGACGATAAATTACTCACGTTCTCACAGTATAAACAGCAGGAGAAAAAAGGATTTATCGTGTATGTAGACCTGGTGACCATACTCGCGCCGATAGAGACGTGCGATCCCGACACAAAATTTTCTTATACTTAAAACGTACACCGTCATGTCGCTTATTCTGTAGGTATGCATACTAAATGTAATTTCGACGATAGTCAATCCAAGTATCGCTACTTCACGGGAGGAGATTGTACAGATCAATTCGTCGAGGTGCTCGTAGATACGGCAAAGCGCGTACTAGACTACTATAGTACTATCGTTCCGATGACTCCTCTAACACCCGCTCTAATAAATGCTCATAATACGGCCTCTCATTGCCATATATGTGAAAGGCCTTACGAGAATGATGATATTCGTGTTATGGATCATTGCCACTTGACGGGAATTTATCGTGGAAGTAGTCATGCGGGATGCAATATTAATTACAAGAGCCCGAACCACCTGAGCGTAGTAATCCATAACGCTCGTTATTACGACAATTTTTTCCTTCTTGAATCGCTTGTTGAACGTAGAGAAATTGATCCACTCACGGGGTAGAGCTTTCTCGTCAATCCGGGAAAAGTCAATGTTATTGGAGAGACTATGGAGAGATTCAAAGTGATCATGAAATATATTAGGCACGGGTTTCGAGGGATCACGATTAAAATTATAGACAGTTTCAGATTTCTATGTACGTCTCTAGAGAAATGCGTATCGCACCTCGAACCTGACCAGCTTAAAATCACCCGTAAGTGTCATCCTGAGGATGAACGGTTCAAACTGGTCCCTCGTAAAGGGGTGTTTCCCTACAACTATATAGATTCATTCGAGTGACTGGACGAGACTCTGCTAACCGACCAAAGATAAATTTTACAATGCACTCATGGATAATCATATTTCTCAGGAAGACTATTATCATGCATGTGAGGTTTGGAGACTGTTCGAATGTAAAACTCTCTGGGACTACTCGAACCTCTAACTTTATACGGATGTGACGCTACTGGCTGACGTCTTTGAGAATTTTCGTGATCTCTGCATGAGGACGTATAGACTCGATCACGGATGGTCCCTTATGGCTCCTAGTCTTGCGTACCAAGATCTATTGAGAATAACCAGGGTACGGCTCGAATTAATCAATGATGTCGACATACATCAATTCATTGAGGGAGCTATCCGAGGAGGGCTATGTTTTGTGGCTAATCGTCACTCTGTGGCAAATAATCGGTATATGGAGTCATTCAACCGTTCCAAGCCCGAGTCCTACCTCATTTATTTAGACGTAAATGGACTCTATTCATTTAGTATATTGTCCTCACTACCCTGTGAAGGGTTCAGGTGGCTTGATGCTTGCTGATACGGGGTATATCATGCAGGTAGATCTTGAATATCCTAGAGATGTACACGATGCTCATTTTTACTTGCCATTCTGTCCTGAGAAAGGAATTTCACCCTTAGGGAAACACGATAAATTGTTAACGACTTTAGCCAATAATACTGGGTACGTTATTCACTACCGTCATTTAAAGCTATGTTTGGCGAATGAATTGAAACTTACAAGAGTTCACAGAGTTCTCAGTTTCAAGTAATCGCCATGGATGGCTCCGTATATCACGCTGAACGCGGAGATGAGGAGTAAAGCGTGCAATCAATTTGAAAACATGTTTTTCAAACTGATGAACAATGCCGCATTCGGCCGTATTATATCCAACAAGAGGGCCTACCGTACGATAAAGATCGCTACCAGGTGGGGATGGAAATATGGAGCGGGTAACCTAATAGCCAGCCCAAACTTTAAGAACCGTACGATCGTGTCAGAAAACCTGGTCATCATTGAGATGGAACCGCAAGAGATCTACTTCGATATGCCGATCTATGCTGGGTTCACCATATTGGAAATTTTGAAGGTAGTCATGTACGGTCTACATTATCACATTGTGGTTCCTGCCTTCTCACCAGGTACGTTAAAACTCCAGCACTCAGATACGGACTCACTCCTCTATTGCATAACTTTTGAGGATGCGTACCAGCGACTTATACCGTTAGCTAATGACTACCTAGACACCTCTACCTAAGGACAAGACAATGTTTACGGGATGCCTCTAGTAAATAAAGGGGTGCTTGGTAAACTAAAAGACGAGACTCTAGGTCGGATTATTACCGAGTTCATAGGTTTACGTCCTAAACTCTATTCGTTTGCGGTACAAGGAGATGCCGAGACTCTCAAAGCTAAAGGGGTCAAGAGTAGCGCGTTAAGAACGCTTTCGCTAGAGGAATATCGCAATTGTTTTACCAGTGAAACGATAGTCTTGAGAAAGGCTTGTTCAATAAGAGCTGTAGGATTCAAACTTTACACTCAAAAATTTAATCTAGTCGTCCTATTCTCTATCGACGATAAGAGATATATAGTACACGGTACAGTCAATACTCTACTGAGGTACCATTACTCTATAAGTGAGCAGGCATCTACTTCCTCCCAACTTAGAAGAGAGAGACATTGATCAATACTACCCTCCATCTCTATGAAGAAGAAGTGTGTCTATAAACATATAGTGTAAGTGTAAGTTATTAAGAAAAAAAAATAATGCATTGTGTCTATAGACATATAATTAAGAAAATATTAATGTAACTATGTGACGATGTATATTCATGATTAAGATAAACTTTTTCAAGATATGCAACCTTTTCACTATTGTCTAAATATTGAGTTAAAAAAATAAATATAGTGCATTTAAAAACTTGAAAAAAATTAATGTTGCAGTACATATTCGAGCTTAAGAATTTTTTCAAGTACTTTAAATTTATCATTATTGACTGAAGAAAAAAGTAATTTAGTATGTATATGTAAAAGAGTATATAATTATATTAAATAAATAGAATTATTACATAGGTATATTGTGTTTTTTATTATTTCTTATTTAAAATTGTTCGAAGAATTCTTAGAATTATACTCTAATTGATTAGATACATTTATTTCCAATTTAAAAAATGTTTGATACATTCTTAGTTCCAAAAGAAAAAAATCAAAGTAATAATCATTAATTATTTTTATTTAAAAAAGTTTGATACATTCTTAAACTTATACTCTAATTGATTAAATACATTTATATCTAAAGAAGAAAACGTTTTAATTCATTCCTAGACTTATATATACTCTTTCCATAGACTTATACTCTAATTGATTAGATACATTTATTTCCAAAGAATAAAATGTTTGATAAATTCCTAGTTCCAAAAGAAAATACAAAGTAATTATCATTAATTCTTTTTATTTAAAAAAGTTTGGTACATTCTTAGAATTATACTTTAATTGATTAAATACATTTATTTCCAAAGAATAAAATGTTTGATACATTCTTAGACTTATACTCTTATTTATTAAATACATCTCTTTCTAAAAAAAAACAAAGTAATAATTATTAAAAAACATGGTTGATACATTCTAAGTACACAAACAAAGTAATAATCATTAATTCTTTTTTATATATAAAGTTTGATGCATTCTTTGACTTATACTCTAATTGATTAAATACATTTATTTTTAAAGAAGAAAGGTTAGTTCCATTCCTAGACTTATATATACACTTTTAATTCCAAAAGAAATATTTGATACATTTTTAGACTTATACTCTGATTGATTAAATACATTTATTTTCAAAGAAGAAAATGTTTGATACATTCCAAGACTTATAAAAGTAATTTAGTATGTATATGTAAAAGAGTATATAATCATATTAAATAAATAGAATTATTACATAGGTATTGTGTGTTTTTTATTATTTCTTATTTAAAATTGTTCGAAGAATTTTTAGAATTATACTCTAATTGATTAGATACATTTATTTCCAATTTAAAAAAATGTTTGATACATTCTTAGTTCCAAAATAAAAAATCAAAGTAATTATCATTAATTATTTTTATTTAAAAAAGTTTGATACATACTTAAACTTATACTCTAATTGATTAAATACATTTATATCTAAAGAAGAAAATGTTTGAATTCATTCCTAGACTTATATATACTCTTTCCATAGACTTATACTCTAATTGATTAGATACATTTATTTCCAAAGAATAAAATGTTTCAAAAGAAAATACAAAGTAATTATCATTAATTCTTTTTATTTAAAAAAGTTTGGTACATTCTTAGAATTATACTTTAATTGATTAATTACATTTATTTCCAAAGAATAAAATGTTTGATACATTCTTAGATTTATACTCTAATTTATTAAATACATCTCTTTCTAAAGAAAACAAAGTAATAATCATTAAAAAAACATGAATGATACATTCTAAGTACACAAAAAAAGTAATAATCATTAATTCTTTTTTATTTAAAAAAGTTTGATGCATTCTTTGACTTATACTCTAATTGATTAAATACATTTATTTTTAAAGAAGAAAAGTTAGTTACATTCCTAGACTTATATATAATCTTTTAATTCCAAAAGAAAAATTTGATACATTCTTAGGCTTATACTCAAATTGATTAAATACAGTTATTTCCAAAGAAGAAAAGTTTGGTACATTCTTAGACTTATATATATACTCTTTTATTTCTAAAAGAAAAAACAAATTAATCATTATTAATTCTTTTTTAAAAGTTTGATACATTCTTAAACTTATATTCTAATTGATTAAATACATTTATTTCCAAAGAATAAAATGTTTGATACATTCCAAGACTTATACTCTTTCCAAAAAAAATTTGATACATTCTTAGGCTTATACTCTAATTGATTAAATATATTTATTTCCAAAGAAGAACATATTTGGCACATTCCTAGACTTATATATACTCTTTTATTTCCAAAAGAAAAAACAAAGTAATAATCATTAATTATTTTTTATTTAAAAAATTTGATACATTCTTAGAATTACTCTAATTAATTAAATACATTAATTTTCAAAGAAAAAAATGTTTGATACATTTCAAGATTTATACTCTTTTCAAATAAAAACAATGTTGTTTAATACATTCCTAGAATTATACTCTAATTGATTAAATACATATATTTCTAAAGAATACGAAGTAATAATCATTAAAAAACATATGGTTGATATATTCTAAGGACACAACAACTTAAGGAGTATCCAAGAAGGATCGATGAAAAAGTTAACAAAACCTTTTCGATTTACTGTCTCGAGCTTAAATTGCCTGGTCATTTAGTACACGAACAGTTTCTTTTATCACGTCCTTCACTTTGTAAGTAAGTACATTAAAGGTCAGGAAAAAGTCTATACCGTCAAAATGGGTAGGTGTATACATCATGGTTGCTGCATCCAGACCACCTTTCTAGTTGGTCGGACAGTCGTTCTTCAAGCATCGATGGTGGATGAAGATTTTTCAAAGGGGTAAGGAGGTTCGATACCAAGAAACAAGCACTAGTTACTGTAGATAAAAAGGTCGGTGTATTCCTTTACATATCCTTCGACTCGTCTCGTAGCTTCTTTTTCTTCGTAGATTCCTTGACCGCTTCCTCAAAAGTTTTATTTTTCTTTCCGACCTTACGTTTAGAAGCGTCAATAGTTTTCTTCTTTCTGAACATGTCAACCTCGTCTTGACCGCATAAACATAATAACTTATCGAAATCGATGTATTGTTTATACTCGTTTATCAAGGCTATGATATGAAGCAGTGCGGGAATGACCGAACTCGTATCGTTCTGTATCGCACTCTTGGCCAGATCATACTTAAAATTCTTAAACCATTCATGGAGTAGTCGGACATTTACTGTAGCGCACGAGTAGGTGGTACCGGAATGAGTGGAACACCTGTTAACTTTGTACAGATTTTTAAGCTTACTCAGAAAAGGACAACTAAGATCGCCTAGCTCGTAAAAGTCGTACTTGTCACTATCGACACCGATGACACTCTGTAGCCAAGTCACCTCCTTCGTTCCTTTAATATATATCGATGGCTGTGACGTGTACCACTCTAGATGATAAATTATGATAGAACGAAAATTCAAGTACTGTACTTCTCCGCCGTACCAAGATAGTCAATGATAATAGACGGTCACCCAATCTACATTCCTCCTGATCGATGCGGAGAGGTCGCCGATCTTGAACGGAGGAAGAAACTTGTAGTTTGCTTCGTCAAATCTCGAAATGTAGAACGCTCACCTCCTTGAATATGAATACTATCTCATCAATCGAGTATCCTTGCACGTCTATCAACATACTGATCAAGATGAGAACGATGATGCGTCATTTATGATGTCATCTTGCTAACGTCGCTGCTTGAAGGGTTATAGCAGA
>CABFWO010007680.1:12942-23219 GCA_902155825.1 Timema genevievae | reverse complement strand
TTATGTAGCCCCGGGATCGCTGCTCACTTCCTTTGGGAGGTTCACTCGGATCTATGTGGCAGCGATCACTTTCCCATTCTGCTTTCCCCACTTCAAGATCCTCCCAGTACATCACGGATACCCCAGTGGGTTATCAAACGTGCTTACTGGTATAAATTCCGCGAGCTCGCCGTATTTGAAGAATCCCACTCTCCTGACGTCGATGGTAAGGCTGGGCATTTTACTTCGACGGTCATCGCGTGGGCGAGGGCTTCCATCCCTAAATCCGCGCCACCGTCCTGTTTCCTGGACGAACGAGGAGTGTCGGTTGGCTATTTCTAACCGTCGAAGGTATCTGCGTCTCTTTCATCGACGTCCTACTTCGGAGAATCTTGAGTATTTCCGGATTCTACGTGCTCGAGCTCGCCGTGTTATTCAAGAAAGAAGAAGGGAGTTTTGGAGACAGTTTATTTCTTCCTTTACAATTTCCACTCCCACAACTAATGTTTGGGACAATATTCGTAAATTATGTAGTAGCAAAAACTCAATAAATAATATACCTGCCCTCATGTCTAACGATTCGCATGTCTCCTCCCCTATGGAGGTCGTCAATGTATTGGGCTCGATGTTTGCCGCAATCTCTAGCACTGCGTGCTACACTAACGAGTTCCCGGGACATCGAGCGCCATACTATTTATTTTGGTCAAAGTCAGGGGGAGGATTATAACTCCCTTACCATGATGAACTGACCTACGTTCTGTCCCAGAAGGGCAGCACAGCTTCTGGACTGGGCGATTTACGTAATGAGATGTTGCGACAGTGGCCCCCTGCCGGACAGGCATTTCTTTTGGACCTCTACAATAGTGTTGGGACTATCATCAGTTATATCAATTCATAAAATTGCCAAGGATAAATTAGAACCAATTAGTTATAGACCGATAGCCTTAACAAGCTGTGTACGCAAAATATTGAAAAAATGATCAATAAACGATTTATATGGTGTCTAGAATCCCGCAATCTGCTATCTAATACCCTCTGTTGTTTTCGCCGTAACCGATCCACGGTGGATCACCTTGTCCGTCTCGAGATGGCTCTTCGTGACCCCTTTCTCCATAAGCAGCACCTTCTAGCTGTTTTCTTTGATCTGGAGAAAGCATACGACACCACCTGGCGGTACGGCATTTTGAACACACTTTTTAATTGGGGGTTCTGAGAGAACCTCCGTGTTTTTATATTTAATTTTATGTCGGATAGACACTTCCGGGTAAGGTTGAATAACACATCCGATGATTTTATTTAAGAAAATGTGGCGCCTCAGGGAAGTTATTTGAGCTGTACTTTGTTCGCTATTATGATAAATAGCATTGTGGCAACGTGCTCGTACCTGTTCGTTCATTCCTTTTTGTGGATGGCTACGTAATTTAATGCAGTTCATCGAGTCTCCACAGTGCTGAACGGCAGATTCAACTCTTTGTCAACAGTCTGTGGTTGTAGGCATCGCGTAGTGGCTTTCGCATCTCAGCAGCCAAAACGACGGTTGTCCATGTTCACAGATTGCGCGGAATACAACCAGCCCCGGAAACCATAATGCGCCTCCATAAGGCCTTGGTGAGAACAAAACTGGATTACGCCAGTTTGGCTTATGGCTCAGCTAAACCTTGGGCATTAAATATGCTAGATAGTGTCCACCCTACTGGCATTCGACTGACTACTGGTGCTTTTTGTACCAGTCCAGTCGTCAGCATCTTTGTCGACGCCGGTGAACCCCTCTCTATTACCGGCGTTCCTATCTTTTTGCATCTTACGTGTCGAAACTCCATTGCATGCCAAAGCATGTTGCCTACCGTCCTGTGTTCCATCTCCCCAATCGTGTCTTGTATGAAATCAAATGGCGTAGTGCAAGGCCGGTTTGGATCCGGATGCTATCGGTTTTTCGACATGTATGTGATAGTCCTGCCAAAGGCTATCCCCACATCTCCAGGTCGAGTTTATCCCTGGAAGATACGCCTTCCGAAATGCCATTTTGATGTTGCCAAGTTTTCTAAAGCGACCACCCCACATGTTATATATGAGAGACCCTTTAACGAACTCCTCTCGACTCGCTTTCAGGATTTTCAGCGCATCTACACGGATGGCTAAAAGTGTGGGGCCTCTGTGGGATGCGCCTTTGTTGTGGAAGGAAATAATTTTAAATTTGGCTTACCTGGTGAATCCAGTGTTTTTACGATGCAATTAAACGCCATTTTCAAATCTGTATGTTTTGTTGTCACCGTTCTGTTCTCATCTGCACGGATTCTATGAGTCCTTTTTTTGCATTGTCCACTCTCCTGGAATCCCCTCGTGCAGATGATACATGAGCAAATTTTAAAAATTGATTCATTAAGCACCCGGCTCACTTTTGCTGGATTCCTGGTCACGCTGGTCTTTCAGGAAATGAACTGGTGGACCAGGCAGCCAAGGAGGCGGTTCATCTCCCTCCTGAGGCGAGTCTGAGTGTTATGTTCGGGGTGGTGTCTTACTTACCTAGCACGAGCACTGGGTTTCAACCTCTGCTCAGAACAAGCTGCGGTCCATAAAGGACGATGTGTCGCGGTGGCCCTCTTCTATACGAAAGTTTATAAGAGAGCAAGTCATCGTGATAAGGCTCCGCGTCGGACACACATCTTTGATTTATGGATTTTTATTGAGAGGGAATCCACCTCCTTTGTTTTGCGATACTCCACTTAATGTGTGCCACATTTTGGTGGAGTGTCGTAAATATGCCCCTATCCACTAGGCTTTTGATTTATCCGCGTCCTATATTTTATTACGCGATAGCGATGGCGTTATTTGTTTACTCCGTTTTATACGCGGATCTTTTTATTTCCATTTGAGTGACTTTTATAAAGTGGCTCATTTGTATTTTATCTCATATTGAGATTATTTTTAACATTTTTAGTGTACTTTAATATGTTGTTTTGTCTCCTTAACACGTCTTTTAATATGCTTTGACATGTTTGTTTTGTCTTTTTATCATTTTATATTTTAATATGTTTGTTTTGTATTTTTATTATAGTGCATACACCTGTGGTCTTTTATTAGCAGGTGTATCACTTAAAAACATACTGTAAGCCCATTTGAGCAATCCTATGGAGTGTTTCAAATGGATACTTTCTCATATTGAGTCTTTTTTCAATACATATTTTTACTATTGTGTATTCTAAATTATTTTCGCATCCACCCGCCCATTGCACTGGGTTTACTATTTATCATTTTCTCCCCAATGGGGATTTTACTGTATCTTTAATTATCTATGCCCTAATGACCTCATTGTGTCAATGGGGCTTTAAACAACAGTAATAATAATATAGGGCACATATATAACAAATGAATGGCCTGTAATTTATTAAAGAAAAGTGCTTATTTCAGTCCATACAAAATAAATATTTTATTTGGTGTTCTGAAACACACAATAGAGTAATAAAAAGCAATCAAACACACAACTATTCACATAAAAAAGAGAAATGAGGTATAAGTAAACAAAGAGTTCAACGCCTGGGTGGGTGCTGTTCCAACAGAACTTGGTTGACAGCATCCTGGTGTGACCGTGCGGCATGGAGAGTTTGAACTGCAATGTTATGCAGTTCTTGATATCGCGCGGATACGCTCCTGCTAGTTATGGAGACCTAGTTCCAGGATCTCCGAATCCTTCTCCAACTTAAGCTTAATGAGCCTCTTGGTGTGGTCCAGCCAGCTTCAGCTGCTCGTGTTCGGTTTGAGCCTCTAGACCGCCTCTTGCCTTGTCCAGCCGAACCCTCGGCTCCTCCCCTAGGCGGTCACTGTTAGAGGCACGTCTCCTCTGAACAGACCCGACACTAATTGGAGTGCTGAAGCATTCTATAACAAATATATGAAATAATAATGAAATATAGTTCAAAATGTTGGCAAATCTGTTGTTTGCTAATGAATAGTTATTTTAATTTGTTCATGAGTTTATTATTGCTAATTAAGACTAATGGCAAAAATGATATTTATAAACATAAGGAGGGATAAAAATAAAAAGATATTCGTGGTTACTGACAAAATATGAAAATGTATGTTATACACCTTTATAGGTATAATTATAAATCTGCACAGAAGGAGTAATAGTCCTGTATTTTTTTCTTAAATAATCTTTTATAACGTGATTAAAAATTCGTTGAATAGAAGATATCAAAATTACTTTTATTCCCTCAGTTTACTAGGCTATTAGCTATTTTTTAACTTATTGTCTATTACATTAATAGTTGGAGTGACTCATTATTATAAATGTGGTTAGAGACCCCACAAAAATTTAAAAGGGAATATAATTAAGTTTTATTGCCGTGTCTTAATACCTGTACAGGTTGTACTCATGTGCACTAATTACTCTAATGGGTTAGGGATGAGGATGGTTGTACTCATAGAAGTGCAACCGCATTTCCATGGAGAGAGAGTGGAAAACCTTTTAGAAAAGAACACCTTTAGGACACTTGCCCGGGATTCAAACCCCGATCTCCCTGTCATTAAAAAGCTAGTTTACTGCGAGAGTGACGCATCGGAAAGATTATAATTCTATATAATTTCAATAGCGGATTGCACATTGGTGTTTCCCCAATCCTGTTGTCAGTAATCCTTGGATTATATTTGTATATTTATTATTTTTACCACCAAAATATGTCAATTTAAAATTTGATACATGTTATTTTTTTACTATCGGGTTAGCACTTCTTATTTTTAGTTCACCTTAAAATATTGAAATAAAATATAAGAAATTTGCACAAAATTGATTAGCAGTTTTGGACATTATTTACTAAATGAAATACAGATCAATAACTAGATTACACACCAAAATGATGGTTGTGGTTTTTTACTCCCGACATTGATTCGCAAATTTGGGATTCTGCTTGGTTCAAATAACTGTCATGTGGCTAGTGGCTGCTTTTGAAAATTCTAACTTTACATCCTCTCTCCAATCAACTGCTGGTGTTTTTTCCATTCGTTAAGTCCTTCCTCGCTCTCCAATAGTTCCTGACATTGGTTTTCCACATTGGAATCTAAATTTAGTGTGGCATTCCCATCCCCAGACAAATTCAACTGCACTTCATTTCTTTCCCATTTGATAGTGTTTCAAAAACTCTTATATTTAGTGTTTGCAAAAACTTATGTTATTGATACATAAAATAAAGACATAAAATGGTTTAATAATTGGTTATTAATTATTTTGTTACTACCTTGTGGTTGGATCAATGTTTCGGCTGGACTAGACGGGCCTAGAGACGCTGAAGCGGGACTCTCCTCAGCTGTTAGAAACCACTGGAGCTGTTGGGATGATGACCCAGAGGGAACTCTCTCTAGAGCTGGCAGAGAAACTGGAGGGTGGGAAAGGAGAAAGGTCTGAATGGGAATTGGTGGAGAAACAGGTGGAGAAGTGACAAAAGAGACAAGAGTAGTAATGGTGACAGGAACAGGGAAAGAAACAGGACGAGTGATAGGAACAGGAGTTGCAGTGGCAGGGACGGCAGTGGCAGTGGAAACACGGGATTGATTTGCAAGTTGTTGGTGAAAGAAATCACTGTCCCGGCAGTCAACCTCTTCATCGAGTCCTGGTATTATGGACATTACCTGGGCAATAATTTCTTCACCAACAACGCTATTTCTCGGTNCCAGTCGCCATTGCATGCCGCTTCTGGATGGCCAGTTCTTTGCGGCAGATAGCCTTCTGCTTGTCCCAGGACCTGTGAATAATACATTTGAAAACACTTTATCTCTATTGGCTAGTGCAAAGTAATGCTGGATACACAACAGTGTCTTGCTACAGCTTAAGTTTTAGTTGAATCAATTTATTTTAATTCAACATGAAACTTACAATATTTGTTAGATAAACTAGACAAAACATGCTCAAATACTAGGTCATATTTGTATTGTATCTTTTTTTTTAGCACCGCGTCTTACTACCTGGTCTGGTTATACACATATGTACTGGTTACGCTAACGTGTCAGGAATTGGGAATGTTGAATTCCGCATTTGCGTGGAGGGAGAGTGGAAAACCATTTTAGGAAAACCACGCCCAGTTCACCGGGACGAGATTCAAACCTCGATCTACCAGTCCTCGGCAGTAAAACTCAACACAAAACTATCGCGTTAGCCAACCACGCCACTGAGGAAAGTCAAATTGTATTAAATATTATTTTTTACTCATATATAATAGACTCCTTATTTGAAAATAAATTAAGGGCCACAAATATTGCATTGGTAAATACTTCAATAATATCCTTAAAAAAACTTTTATAATTTAAACAATAACATTCATATTAAACTGGAATAATTAATTAGAATTATATAAAAATCATAGTAACCTTTTCAACTGGGCCAGATCCCTTGGAACAAATCCAAAAACAAGGGTTCAATGCCATCGCTGGATTTGTTCCAAGGGATCTGGCCCAACTGGCATTGAACCCTTTGCTCACTTTTACCCATGTTTCTCTTTTCGCGTAAATAGTCGTTGCGTTGATTTGCTTGTTTTCTATTACTTTGCCGTATTTTTTCAGAATACCAAATAAAATGTTTTTTTCATATGGACTGAACATTGGGCTCTTCTTCAAACAAGCCATGTTGATTATAATTTCCCAATAATATTAAAAATACGCGGGATTTGAATGTGCACGCTTTGTAACATTCATTTGTTTTGGGTGCGTTTACTACGTAATTTTAATCCAATTTGATGATTATAATTAAAACGACCACTTATACCGGTAGTATCGCAGTGTTGCACAATGTAACAAAACTTTCTACTACTATTACTGTTTCCATTAGCCATCACGTATCTTACTTGGTACACTGCGGCTAAGAGGTAGGTATGGTCTATCCCTACTGCAAGTTGGGTAAACGGAAGAGAATACCCACTGGAATAAAAGAAAGGATTGAGGAAGGAGGTTGACTATCGGCCTATCGCTATGGCTCAGCTTAGGCCCATAATGATATACACACGCCTATGTCATCGCTACGCTAATGATAAACCACGAGTTTACAGCAGGCAAGCCGTTGCTTGCAAGCTACGGCCAGGAGAAAAGGGAATAGAAGTAATAGTTTGAACTTGGAAAAAAGTTGCAAAACTGTACACAGTAAGCGCAAGTAGCAGCAATTTTGGAGAGAAAAATAGAGGAATGTGCTCAAACCATAGCAAAACTTTGCGTGCGCGTCTTTGTATTTTGTAATATAAACACAAAACCCGGAAACTATAAAGAGAGCTCCCATGTTTAGCCCACACGAAAGAAATGTTTTGTTCAACATTTTATTGGAATACAGTTCTATTGTGGAAAATAAAAAAACCAATGCCACCACAATCCATAAAAAAAAAACTTTGATAAGAATATGCAGGGAATTAAACGCCTTGGCTGGTGTGAGGAGGGCCGAGCTGCCGCTGAAAAGCTAATGTGTGTAATTTTATTTTTGTTTGCAACTGATAAGCCTATTGTTTACAGCCAATGACTGGGCCAGAATAATTGGGGGAGGGGGACACAGCTCCAGTTACCATGCTTGGATAAACCCCTATAATAGGCCTATCAACACCCTTTTTTACTAGAATGTTTTAAAATGGGATTCATACCTAGATTTTCTGGTCATTGGCAGTCTGGTTGATTGTGGGAATGTTGCTTTAGAGTTAAGTCCATTCAACCAATAAAATGGATAAAGAAAGTACAAAATAATACAATGTGATATTTAAACAAGCTTTCAACAGATGTATTACTGTTTATTTTGTGTGTGCTTATTAAAATAATGTTTATTGTCCACATGGTTTTAAGTTATACCTTTTTTCTATTACGGCTAACCCACCTCAGTGGCGTAGTGACCTTATGCGTCAATTTCGTGTTGGACTTTGCTGCCAAGGATGTAGAGATCGAGGTTTGAATCTCGTTCAGGTGAACTGAGAGGGGTTTTTCCTAAATGGTTTCCCACTCTCCCTCCACGCAAATGTAGGTTCACTTCCTTTGAAACATATCCTTAACCCATTTGTGTATTTAGTACTTAAGTGTATAACCAAAACAGGTAGTAAGACACAGTGAAAAAAAATACAAGTAAAAAGAAAGTCAACCTGCTTCAGTGGCCGCATAGTTTAATGAATCAATGGCACAATAGACTAGACTGACAAAGATGGGATGACTGGGATCTGAATCTCGGTACTGAAGGTGGTTTTCTAGTTTTCCTCCATGAAAGTGTGGGTACAATTCATAGAAATTCAACCGCCTTCATTCCTAACATTAATGTAATTAGTACATTTGTGGCACAGTAAAAAAATAAGCTTGGGGCTATTTTACAAATGGATCCTGAATTCCTTGATTTGGCCCTGATCAATGCACATTAATGTACTTAGAGAAACAAATTAATTTTGTTAAAATATTGCAAAGGTGCTGATTGTGTGTTCAAAGGCATTAATCTCATCTACACTGTGCTGTACCATAGCTTCCAACTTCCTTCCTCATTCCTTCTTGAAATATGAAGAGGAGTGAAATTATTAATAATTAAAATTAAATTGTTCGAAATTACTGGAATTAATTTCCAAATTTAACTAAATGAAACAGTGTAAAAATAATTACTTAAGCCCTGTGGGTTCCGATAGTGCAACAACAGAAACCACAACTTTAGTTCTCAACTATTATATTCTGGAAGTTTGAAATAAGTATTGCAGTTATATAATAAAATTGTAACATGGAAGAAGAAACCGACTAAAAACAATACAAGTACAAAATCATGTTAGTGTGAAAATACATTTCAGCTAATGATAATTATTGTAAGTGTAACATACTGTCACTAAAATGAAGGGTCAAATTATTTGTTTGTAGGGTTGCATTGTAGTTTAAAAAATAATGTTATTTTAACAGGCACTGGGACAAGCAGAAAGCAGTCACCAGGAAAGAGTTGGCTGCCCAAAAGAGGCATGCTCTTGGTACTGGGGGAGGACCCCCCCGAAAGATCCAGGTGGATGAAGAAGTCATTGCCCAGGTGTTGCTCATTCAACCATGTCTGGATGATGAAGTGGAATCTCTAGACAGTGACTATCATCGCGCCCAGCGGAACAACCACCTTAGTGCTGTATCTTGCTCCATTCCCACCCAAGCAGCTACTTTTCCTCTTTCTGCCCCACCAATTGTTCTAACCTCTGCCTCTGCCTCCCTTTTATATGTTCCCATCTCCCATCCCTCACCTATCCCAGAAGAAACTTTTTCAATATCCCAACTTCCTATCCAAACACTCCCAGCTTTTCAACCTGTCCCCTGTGGATCATCCTTGTCCCAGCCAGCTTTCTACCTTCCAGAAGTTCCCACTTCAGCTGAGGAATCTGTTGATGATCCATCTTCAGAACCACCTTCTGCAGCTGCTGAGTTGGTTCAATCACAAGGTACTAGATCTGATATTGATCTAAGCAATTTCATTTTAATGCAACTTCTGATTGTGTTTATTTACTCGATGGCTAACTTTTACCCTTTTCCAATTATAGGCCTAATTATTGAAATGCTTAGGCTCTACTTAAAATCTGCTTCTGCCAACAATAGGGCCTATACATTCTAGTTCTCAAAAAGTATTTTGCTTCGAGACCTGCCTCAGTGCCATTGAGGTCTAACTACTCAGTCTCGTGTTGGACTTTAGTGCCGAGGATGGGGAGATCGAGGTTCGAATCTTGTTCAGGTGAATTGAAGGTTATCCCCCCTGAATGGGTTTCCACTCTCCCTCCACACAAATGTGGGTTCACTTCCTTTGAAATGCATCCTTCCATATCCTTAACCCATCAGTGTAATTCAGTGGGGGAAAGCCATAACATGATATGTACAAAATACCGATTTTACAGGAACAGGTTTTTAAAGTTAACATATGTCTATAAAATCAGTTATTGAATATATTATTTGCATAATTATATGTTATATTCTTTACTATGTTTTTCTTTGTTTTTTAGTGATCTAAAGGCAATATTGCTTGTAGGTTGGTAATAAAAAAATAAAGAATAACATATCAAGTTTTGACGGTATAGAATTTGTTATTTTTCTAACACATATCATCTTTTGGTTATACTGAAATATTGGTTATTATCAAGTTAAACATTATAGATTTAAATAAAAAGTGTCAGTATTGATACAAACAATCTTAATATATATAATTCTTCTGTACGTGTGTATGTCACTGAACTCCTCCTAAACGGCTGGACCGATTTTGATGAAATTTTTTGTGTGTGTTTGAGTGGGTCCGTGGATGGTTTAGATTCACAATTGGACCCAGTAGGTGGCGCTGCAATCGGGTTATAGGA
>CABFWO010007679.1:0-23228 GCA_902155825.1 Timema genevievae | reverse complement strand
TGAGCTCGGCTAAGAGTTCCCAATAAGATAGATCCCTCCTGTATTGAGCTCGGCTGTAAGAGTTCCCAATAAGATAGATCCCTCCTATATTAAGCTCGGCTGTAAGAGTCACCATTAGATAACCCCGGCATTGCTTGCGATGAACATGCTGGAAGCTATATTTTCTCTCTCCATAGCATGACGTCCATCAGTAGGTGTCAGGTGTGGGAATGTTAAGGGCCAGAGAAACACTAAGCACATATATCACCAGTAATTGTTTGTCCTCCGGAGTTGTGAAACGCGCCATACAACCCCTCCACTGTAAATAGTTTCAGAGATAAGATTCTGGGTTAGAAGAATGCTCGGGTAATGTTTGGAGATTGCTCGGGGATTCATCGTCGGGTTTATGAGGCGTGACTCAGGGTTGAAAAACAAGAGGTAATCTTCCTACAGGGGTGTTAAACAAGAGGTATCTTCATACAGGGGTGTTAAACAAGAGGTATCTTCATACAGGGGTGTTAAACAAGAGGTATCTTCATACAGGGGTGTTAAACAAGAGGTATATTCCTACAGGGGTGTGAAACAAGGGTATTTTCATACAGGGGTGTGTAAACAAGAGGTATCTTCATACAGGGGTGTGAAACAAGGGTATCTTCCTACAGTGGTATAAAACAAGAGGTATCTTCCTACAGTGGTGTGAAACAAGAGGTATCTTCCTACAGTGGTATGAAACAAGAGGTATCTTCATACAGGGGTGTGAAACAAGGGGTATCTCCATACAGCGGTATGAAACAAGAGGTATCTTCATACAGGGGTGTGAAACAATGGTATCTTCATACAGTGGTATAAAACAAGAGGTATCTTCATACAGAGGTGTGAAACAAGGGTATCTTCCTACAGTGGTATAAAACAAGAGGTATCTTCCTACAGTGGTATGAAACAAGAGGTATCTTCATACAGGGGTGTGAAACAAGGGGTATCTCCATACAGTGGTATGAAACAAGAGGTATCTTCATACAGTGGTATAAAACAAGAGGTATCTTCCTACAGTGGTATAAAACAAGAGGTATCTTCCTACAGTGGTATGAAACAAGAGGTATCTTCCTACAGTGGTATGTAAACAAGAGGTATCTTCATACAGGGGTGTGAAACAAGGGTATCTTCCTACAGTGGTATAAAACAAGAGGTATCTTCCTACAGTGGTATAAAACAAGAGGTATCTTCCTACAGTGGTATAAAACAAGAGGTATCTTCATACAGTGGTATTAAACAAGAGGTATCTTCCTACAGTGGTATGAAACAAGAGGTATCTTCCTACAGTGGTATGAAACAAGAGGTATCTTCCTACAGTGGTATGAAACAAGAGGTATCTTCATACAGCGATGTGAAACAAGGGTATCTCCATACAGGAGTATGAAACAAGGGGTGTTTTCCTACAGGAGTGTAAAACAAATGGTAAGTGCTACCCATCTTATTCTTTGGGTCTTTCGACATATAAACATCAGTAGAGCAGGGGTGTGATACTTATGGTTTAAAGTAATTGCACCTGAATTTACTTGGAAGACAATTGTTAAAAGTTTTCAGGAAAAACGTTTGAATACACCTTATTGGTATTCAAACCTGACCCTCTCATCATTGACAACCAGATAGTATGAGAATGATGCCTTGGTCTGCGTTCCCATTTATTTTGATGGTTATGGATTAGTTGGTGAATTTTTCAATATTAAAACCATACAAATTGTTATGTATGTTTTTTAAAGCTCTCTTATTATTTCTGTAAGATATTAAGGACTATTCTTTTCTTTAGAGCATTATAAACCCTCTAGAAAATACAGGTTTAAAGATACAGTCTTGAAGACGCACTATTGAAAATACAATCTTAAAGACATACACTTGGCCTTGAGGCTTGTTGAGTCATGCGGTGACCTGACCTCGTGTATTAAATTGTTCCTGCTCGTAGAACAGTCCAAGATTTCCTCTTCCCCCTTACAGGGTCCACAGGCGGTCATAAATCCTCCCCACACCAGACCTCTCTTAAGACCGGGGAACAGTAGCCCAAGTAAGTCACCGGACCTGTCAACAGATAGCGCGCGGCTCGACTTCATAAAGAAGATGTTACAATTAAAGAAAACGGTCCATACGGCTGGTTACTACGTGCGGGGAGTGGGATGTAAATCATAAAGGGGTCGGTCGCTAGTGACGATAGTATGGGGGGAATCGGAAAGTGGCGAGGTCTAGCTCAGGTCTACCAGGTCACGTGACTTATGACGTCACGAAGACAATGGTATGGATGTAGTTTGGGGACAAGCGATAAGGCCGATGTTGTGGGGTATGGGGAGAGTTACATCCCCCCTCTCACTTGTTATACGGTCTTGCCCTATAAGGGTTGTTTTTATGTTGCATTCTCCTTAATAAGATTCACGGGATTCTCTCGGGGCCGGTGCGGGGATTGTAGACCTGTCATATCTACTAGGGATAATTTGGGATTAGACTGGGTCCGGAGATTGTAGACCTGTCAACTGTACTAGGGATACTTTAGGATTAGGCTGGGTCTGGGAAATGTAGACCTGTCAACTGTACTAGGGATACTTTAGGATTAGGCTGGGTCTGGGGATTGTAGACCTGTCAATTGTACTAGGGATACTTTGGGATTAGGCTGGGTCTGGGAATTGTAGACCTGTCAACTGTACTAGGGATACTTTAGGATTAGGCTGGGTCTGGGGATTGTAGACCTGTCAACTGTACTAGGGATACTTTAGGATTAGGCTGGGTCTGGGGATTGTAGACCTGTCAACTGTACTAGGGATACTTTAGGATTAGGCTGGGTCTGGGGATTGTAGACCTGTCAATTGTACTAGGGATACTTTGGGATTAGGCTAGGTCTGGGGATTGTAGACCTGTCAATTGTACTAGGGATACTTTAGGATTAGGCTGGGTCTGGGAATTGTAGACCTATCAACTGTACTAGGGATACTTTAGGATTAGGCTGGGTCTGGGGATTGTAGACCTGTCAACTGTACTAGGGATACTTTAGGATTAGGCTGGGTCTGGGGATTGTAGACCTGTCAATTGTACTAGGGATACTTTGGGATTAGGCTGGGTCCGGGGATTGTAGACCTGTCAACTGTACTAGGGATACTTTGGGATTAGATTGGGTCCGGAGATTGTATGGAAATAAAATGACATACAAAGAAATAAAGAGCGCTCTCTCATTTAATAAATAAAATAATAATCTCATTTTGGTCGAATACAATATTTTACGAATCTGAAAATGATGAACATAGCTGGGAACAGAAATCACAGCAGTAACTAAATGTTTTTATAAATACATTCACGGTGACATTCATAAATCTTTGTACTTATGGCACTGTCCGTATGACTGACCAGTGGCCTTTCAAAAACATCGAACAAACTTTATGATGATCATGGATTATTTTGATCCTTTTTGGTTAAAAGAGACTCACAACATTTTTCAAGGAGATCCGATAGTATTTAGAACGACCTCAAATGGGTTGAATTATTACTACATGGCCAATAAGACCACGACCATTATAAAGCAAATCATAATCATGACACTAAGATATTTTTACTGAACAAAATAAATATCTAGCTTTTCCGCACGTTTACGGGTATATACAATCGATACAGTAGATAAAGGTTATGATGTGTAAAATTGTACAGTGGGTTTCCTTGTCCAACTATGCGAAAAGTGTTATAATGAGCCCAATAACTCTAAGTAGTCTTCTCTAAGTATATCTCTGGATTTTCTCTGCAATATTTTATTTAAAAAATTGAGTGCTTCAATTTTTAGTAACTGTAGTTCTCCGCTCAGCCATCTATAGCTGCATGGCTTGTATTCGCTCTCTCTAATCTTAGATCAAAATTCTTGTAATCGACGAAATATGAAAAGATTTAGACCAGCCATTGATCCAGATAATGCCTTGAATACTTCCCCACAATCACTTAAAGTAGTTGTTGTTGGCATGCGAGTCAAGACAATTCTTTCTGCAGATTTTTCTCGAGAAGAATGCAAGCTCCATTAGAGCTAGCTGTATCAGTGGCAGTCTTATCAAAGAACATTCCTACGATTAATTCTGAACGTTTCCTGTAAGGCTACTTGTGCAACTTTCTTATCTGTTCTCTCGTGGCCTGAAACTAAAATATACGTTTTATCCTCCTCTTTTGGCCAACCGGAAAATGCCGAGGGTAGTTTTCCATCGAAATGGATCACCAAAGGACCATCAAACTAGAATTCAGCTTTAGCGTCTGTGGCTAATTGAAAGATTCTATGTCCTTAATATTCAAATGCTGCTCACGGATAAAGGAAGCTTGGCTGCGTTAGGATAGCCATAATATTGAGCAGATTTATTCAGAAGATAGTTTGCTTTTCTGTCCCTGATGTTCACACGTTCCAATGCAAAGGCAAGCTCTCGAGAAATAACCATCAACTTTCACAGATTTTATTGTAGTTTTCTACGTTGATTGAACTGTAACATCAAAGCTTATTTCTGTATCTTCAGTTATCTCATCATTAGTTCATTGCTCATATTATCTTCTTCATCATCTTCGCTGTCGATTTAATATCCTGAGACATTCTTACAAAATGTATATTTCCTACATAAAAGTTTAATACGATGAACTATTTGCTATATATGGTTTCTAAATACGATAAATGCATAAACTTACCCCGTTCACACCTTGCACCAATTCAACCCTACTTGCACCCCCCAACAAACTTGTCTGATATCCCGCCCTATCAACCCTCCCCCCTTCCCAGTCCACCTCAATGAGTAACATTGGATATAAAACTATCGACAGATTTCCTCAGCGCCTGACTTAGACCAAGTTATGACGGGTGAGGACAGTGTCTGAGAGTCACAAAGGTTACTTAATTTTCTTTCAAATATTCATACGTCAAGTAATTTAATCACTTTTGATTGAAAATATCAAAATCCAAATAGTAATAATAATAATAATAATAATGGTAATAGTAATATCGTATCAATTAACGTTTTTTATTTTTTAAACCTTTCTTTCATGGACGTAGAAAATTGGGGGTCATAGGTTTGGACCCCCTTTTAAAATTGTTAGAGCTATTAAAAGGAAAAGGGGGGGCACAAATACGTATAAAACATAAATAAGAAATTGTTTTTTTACTTTTATTCTTATATTACACCAGCCAGATACTAATTATCACTATTATTATCATTATTATTATTATTTTAATATAAACTTAGAGATGCACTAAGAACTCCTATTATAAAACTAGCTTGACCTGCATTAGCTTGTAGCATATAAAAAAGGCATAACTATGCAGTAATGGACCCATGGTGGGACCCCAATAAAAAAGACCCCACCCTCCCCAAATCTTATCTATAATAATTGTAGATTATAAAATTATTTTGACATTTATTATTGGAATTCTTTTATAATACGTAATAATATAGAGTAGGTAGGTTGAATTTAGAGGAAGTGCACCCACATTTGCATGGATATATAAGAGAGTAAACCAATTTAGGAAAAAACACCCTAAGTGTATTACTATACAGCCGTAACAGTTGATAAAATTGTTGCTGAAAAGTTTCAATATAATGTAAAAAACCTTAATATGAATTGAATAAAACAATATTAATAAATATTATAAGCAAATCTATAATCAGTTACCAATATTAACACTTATAGAGACTAAACAAACATTAATCTTTGTGAAATTGTCTACAATTTCCTCCAAGGACAAGCTACGGACAGTAGCTCAACAGACAACGTAGCTAATCCCTGCAGCCTTTCTTGATTCATGTGCTTCTCAAATAATCTTTAATAAAGTTTTTAAAATGACCTTTCAGCTATTTTTATTTATTTTATAGAAAAATATGTACAGACTTTTTTTGTACAGCATAAATTTTGCGTAATAAAGTGACTATTGAGTAACTTTTGATTGAATAGTGAGATCCTTACGAAATAAAAATAGGCTTAAAAGACAACGCTTTCATCTCTTACCAAATTAATTTTGGGTGGGTGGACCTGCGTGGTGGGCCCTATTTTGGGCGTGGGCCTGCGGCATTTTGCCACCACCCTATAGTCACATCACTGAGCTTGTAACTATCAAGAATTTCAAACTCTATTACCCTGTTTATTATTAATTATATTTTCTAATCAAATATAGCTTTGTACGTTTAAACATATTTTAATATGTCTTACACTCGCTTTGTTGGCCTCGTGGTCTAACGTGCTACTCTCGCAGTAGACTAGACTGCCGATGACGGGGAAATCGAGGTTCTAATCTCGGTTGGGTGTACTGAGGTTGGTTTTTCCAAACTGATTTTCCACGCTACCTACACGCAAATGTGGGTACACTTCCTATGAATATAACCTTCCTGGGTCCTAAAACCATTAGCGCAATTGTTGAAAAACAAAATTTACTCACAAATTTTCTGCTTATTTGACAAAAATTTGAATCTGACTATTTTCCTCAGGAACTTTATATCCTACTGAAAGCAAATATTTTGATCAGGCTAAATAATATTATATATTATATAGGTATATATATAATATAATGTGAATAAAAATATTATATTATAAAATACATATTATGTCATATACATATATATACATATTATGTCATATACATATATATACATATTATGTCATATATATATATATATACATTATACATTCAAATTTGAAGATAGCATAGAACAATTTTCTGCAGAAAGAAACATTTTTTTAAATAGATAATTTGTATAGAATAAATATTACATAGGTAGCCTTTATTTCCTCTACCAAAAAAATTATAAACAATTAATCTAAAAATAAATATTTAAAATTACAATATACTGCAAGAAAAGGTTTTTCGCCAAATTATATGGAAAATATATATCTATCGATTTTGACCAAATTTGATAGACCTACACACAAGTTTTACATTGAAGCATGATCATTTTATAATCTATGTCTCCCTTATTAATAACTTTTGTGTCAGGGGTGTTCATAATATCTAAAAATCACCAGCTATTTTATAATTTTAGCTACACACACTATGTATTAATACATCCATTCTACAGCTTTTTATATTCAAAGCCCTTCATCAAAACTTCTGTAATTAACACACTTAAAATTATGTTTTTAATTTTTTTAAATTAGGGACTTGTGCTACAAATTTCGGTTGAATCCCGGCCGCGCGAACTGAGGTGTTTTTCCTCATGATTGCTCATTACCTCCACGCAAATGTGGGAACACTTTCTCTAAACTACCGTATTTATTATCCACCCTACTTTTTTATTTCAAATTTACGGATAACATTTTGTAAATAATCTTTACAATGCACACTCTTATATGTGTTGAGTAACATCCTCATCTTAGCATTTGTGTTCCTCCCTTCCCTTCCTCTCTAAGGCTTTAGTTATTTTAATCTCTTTGACTTGGCATGCTATAGCACCCGAGGGGTGCGAGAAAGTAAAAATGATATTAGTGATGAAACTATTTTGTTAAATAATAATTGTCAAAATGAAATATGGACCTGTGTTAATTTTATTAATTTCAAAGCGTGGTGGTCAAGCCATGTTCAATAGTGTCCCCACTCCCCTTTCATTATCCACCTTTACAATTGATATCGAAATAATTTCAAGACAATTCTCTATTGTGACCAGTGTATTTCTTGTTAAAATTGCCAATAGTCCAGAATGATTTAGATCACCTTGTATTATCAATACCAAATTATTGACTCTGTTTACAGATCAAATTACCAAAGGTAGGGCCAAAGTTTTTGATTGGTACACCAAAGTGAACCGAACCCGTGTGGGGTTTACGCCGAGGTACTAACTAAGCCAATGCGTTAGAGAAGAGTAAGGTTGCTCTTAGAGGACATACACTCATATTTGCGTGGAGGGTGAGTGGAAAACCATTTAGGAATAAAAACATCAGTGCATCCAACTGGGATCGAACACCTATTTCCTCGTCCTCGGCGGTCCAGTTTATTGCGATGTTAGTCGCATACCGTTGTGTGATGGTCAGAATAGCGCTGCACTTTTTGCATTTCTCATTGAAATAAATAGGGTTTGTCGACTGGGAATAGGCCCAGAATCAGAGATTGTAGCTCTCTGTTTGGGAAGGACTTCTGGGTATTTGACCCAACTGTTTCCTGAAGGGTTAATACTAGGATTAAGTTGGAGACAAGTAAAACAAAAGATTGTTGATTGTCTCGTTCCCTCTAGAGCTAGAGAAAACTTGCGTAGGTTTTGTGTCCAACGTTTTCAGCGCCCTGAGGAGTCCTTGAGAAGCTTCATCGTGTCAGTGTCCGAGGCTGCCGAGCTGTTAGAGCTAAACCTCTCGGAGCGCCAAGTAGGAGACATTACCCTTATCTCGGCGTCATTTTGTTTTCGCCAGTAAACCTTGTTCTATGGCTGAACTCCATAGCCTTGCTTCCCTTATTGAGGGCACATTACTCCCTGGAAGCGAGTTTTTGGCAGATAATGTGCCTATTGTTGTTGCCAATCGAGGTGTGGGTTTGAATACCGGGAGTTTTGGTGGTACTCAGAGGAATAGAAGCAGTATTCCTGCGCGGGATACTAAATCTGTGGGACAGAACCACACTTGCTCGTGAAAAACTGAGAACAGGAATTTTAGACAAGCTTGAAAAATATAAAGGTATAAGGTATTTCCATTATTGGAATATCAAAGAGTTTAAAGAGCTCCTCTATACGGTTAACAAAACACCTTAATTCCCATTGGGAATTCCGACTAAACAAATAGGTTAAACCATTAAATCTTTGAGTCCTTCTATATTAATAAAGAGCTTAATGAATTCTTCTAAACGGTTAACAAATATCCTGCATCACCATTGTGAATTCCTACTAAATCATTAAATTTTAAGATTAAAATTTAATTTCAAATGTCAAATTTGATCAAAATAAATTACACAAAGGCTTAGATTCCCGACATAACTCAAACTTCTGTGGGACTATTACTTACACCACCTTTGAAGTAATCGAGAATATTCCAACTTGTTAATATTTAAATTTAACATTATAATATAAAAACAAAGCAATATTACACTAGAATACTGGTAATTTCTCAATAAACGAATCGGTTATTGTTAAAGTTATAACTTATAAACCAACAAAAATGAATTAATTCTATAATTTCTTCAAACAAAATACGTCTACAAAATTTTATCTATAAATTAAACTTTATCAAATTTTAAAGTTAAACTATCATTGGTAGCCACAAGTGCAATAAAATTTATATTTAAACTCAATATTCCAAACAAGAAAAAGAATCAAAAAGTTGGCTACCTACATCTAAGTCTAGATATTACAAAAGACACTAGCGCCCAAGCGGAAAAAGGACACATTAAATGTTCCATAAAACAATTTTACTTTCCAAAATAACTCTTCTAGTGAGAAATTACTGATGTCTACACAGAACGATTTAATCACATAATTAACTAGGTGTTCAAACACCCAAACCCATTATAGGTCGATTATATTTAAATATTTACTAAAATACATAGAGTCTATATATTGCCATCCTGGAGCGATTATGTCAAAGTCCAGACCATGACTTCTTGTGGAAGTGTTGGATATAATAGTCAACCTTGTTAGCTGAGCACCAGCTTTATATAGGTCTAGTTGATGGTTATAAGGGGGGAAATCTTCATATTAAAAGTATAACACCACGTTGCGAACACGTGCTAGCAGCATGGTTCTCTTGTTAACAACCGTCATCATCTAGACACGTAGACCGGAACTCTGGTGAGTTNCGTGCTAGCAGCATGGTTCTCTTGTTAACAACCGTCATCATCTAGACACGTAGACCGGAACTCTGGTGAGTTGGCAGTTAAGATCGCGTGAGGTTTGTCTGTTGGCCGGCTGGGCCAATCAGCGTAGGTCTATATCATCTCATTGGAGTGACTCGTCGATGCACCTTTCATAGTTTTGTCAGTCTTCATTTCATCATAGAATTCGGTGTGAACTAGTCGTGCGATGGTTGCTGGCCGAGACTATAGGACATATTTTATACATTGTGAGATGTTGTAAATGTTTGATATTGTAGGATGTCTATATGTATTACTTATTTGGGGCGGGTATTATTGATGTAACATTAGCTAGCATTGCTAATGTTACAGCGAGAATAACGCCTTAGACCAATGCGGTCACCGAATTGTATTCCGTAGTTATATTAATTAGGTATCCTACGCACATGAATTAAAATAAATGGATTAATTCTAAAATACAGTACTAAAATAGTATTTTCCACGCATAAACGATAGTTAATTCATAACACCTATTTTATATCAAATTTACAAGAGTAGGACATTTATTTTTCTTTCGTCTGGTTGAGAGATAAAGTCGTTCCCTTATTTTATTCGGTCTCTTTTTACAGAAACGGCTTCCATTGCAAAACACATTGTATTCACAGTTCACACAACTGATTTCATCAAATAAATGTAGTCGAGTTGATATTTTTCCTGCAAACATCTGTGAATCACAGTGCAACGCTTGGCATCACTGCCTTGAGTTTTCACGAGAGGATCATCTTGTTCAACCTTACACCGATAGGTTGCAGCATATGGCACCACAGCACTTTTTTGAATTAAAATAAAATGGTTTCATATTTATTTTAGTTTAGAACAATATGTATGTTGTAAAATGAAAAGATAATTATTCTCAATCATATTTACTATGTTTATGCTTTACCTGCAGATTAAAAAAACCATTAAACCAAGAAAATACGATCATGTAAACATCATTTAAACAAAGCTGCTTGAAAATATTTAAATTTAATTGGCATTAATTTATATTAAATGATAGACAAATGTGTTTGTTGTGATGTAATGAAAACAGTTTTAGCCTAAGTCTTCTCTTATTTCAATAACAAACCCAGTCTGTTATATGCAATGTTATTTAAATTATTTTTTAAGACTTAAATTTGAATTGGCTGGGTGGAAATGAATAACACATAAACTGTTTAAGGGAATTGATCTTTACAGCTGTTAAAATCTGAGTCAAATATGTTTAATAGTTTTCTTAATAATCGGGTACAGAGAAATCGCCTTAGAAACCGGCCGCGCTTATCTCTTAGGGTGATCCATCCCCTTAATATAACGAGTAGTACCTGTTGGTTTTATTATCTTGTCGAATGACAGAATGGACTATCGTCACACCCCAATAATGCAAGGATAAACTTCATTGTTTGATCGTAGCGAGAGAAATATCAGACGATCGTGATGAAGCGTGGGATGGACTTGAACCCTGAGTTTTAAATGATCGGGTTCGTGCAAAGAGAAATTTTTTAACTATCAGGGATCAGCTGACGTGGAGGTGGGCAAGAGGTTGTTACCGCCAACAAGATTTACCGTGTGTGGGAAAATATCCATTTTGGAGAGAAGGGGAGGGGGGTAGCAACAATGAGCTGCCTCCATTATTTCCCCACGAGCAACTGACAAATGAGTTTCTACAATATCGCAACACGAATCTTCTCCAGGAGAGTCTTCTCAACAATAACAACAACAACAACAACAGGGAAAGAAACGTTGTTTGGAAAAACAAATTTCTTTTAGTTTGGGTTGGGTGAAGCGGGGTGGCATCCATTGTACGCAGCGTCTCCAGCGGTCGGAACAGATAACACCCGTGAAACGGGTAACAAGGCCATTAACAAAACTGGTTGCGAATTTCAAATTCCAGAGATTTTGCTTTTTCCTTTGTTATTTTCCTTAAGATGACGAGTTTTCGTTGGAGGATACTTGTATGTGTTATTCCCCCTGTTCCTTTCACCCCTCTTGTCACTCTATTTAAGGGAGACGCGGTGGTAGGAACGCCGTTTAGTGTCCATACTGTCGGAGTTTTTATAACAAAACACAATTTGGACAAAATAAATAAAATATTGCTTCAGCTACCTAACACTATCCCACAAGCTGTTGATTAATTGAGCGAAAAATTAAATTAAAGGTATCGACAGAAAAAAAATTTGACTTATTTTGACCAAATAACTTTTTGTTAAAAAAACCCATCCAAAGTATTGACCTTTCCCCACTTTTTATTCCACGAGATTTAAGGTCTCGTTTGGTTACTAATTCAATAAATACCCAACATTTGGCCTAATGAGTTCTCGGATACTCCACCAGTGGTTCCGACAAACCATCAACTTAATGCTCTTTACCTTGGAAACATCTCGCTCTTGAGCACATTCTGATCAGCCTGGTCTATTCTGGGAGTGTAACTTGTAGCACGTGGTAGAAACCAGAGTTTCTGTGTCTGCTGGCTGCTCTGTGTGTCTGCTGGCAGCTCTGTATGTCTCCTGGCTGCTCTGTGTGTCTGCTGGCTGCTTTGTATGTATTATAGATGATCTGTGTGTCTGCTGACTGCCCTGTGTGTCTGATGGCTGCTCTGTTGTGTCTGCTGGCTGCTCTGTGTGTCTGCTGGCTGCTCTGTGTGTCTGCTGGCTGCTCTGTGTGTCTCCTGGCTGCTCTGTGTGTCTGCTGGCTGCTTTGTATGTCTCATAGCTGCTCTGTGTGTCTGCTGGCTGCTTTGTATGTCTCCTAACTGCTCTGTGTCTTGAACCTGTTCTGGGTGAAAGGACACTAAGGTAGAATTTATAAGAAATGCATGTGCGTTGGGGTTTAGGAGGGCGTTTAAGAGAAATCACCGCTAGGAAACACTTAGGGGATTCAAACCTTGTACTGCCTGTCATCTGTTAGTTAAACCAGTCGAGCCTAACATTTATTCAGCATGACCACCCCTTCGTATACTAGATTGACTATTTGTTTATCTTGGCTAGAATTATACATTTCTGATAGTTTTAATTAGATGTAGGGAATATTAGTTCATTTGCCCAGAGAAGGAAAATATATTACCTTCAATATCAGACTGATTTAGTCAACAAGTAGAGAGCATGTAGTTAGTGGGCATGTATTGAGCATGTAGTCAACATGTAGTGGGCATGTAGTGGAAATCACGTGGACTCCAAGCTGTGGCGCAGCCAAGGTGGAGAAGGAATGGAAGACATCCAATGCTATACTATGATTGGGCAGAGTTAGTTGTGCGCTAGAGCACTCGGGTCCTTGGTTCAACTCCTCTGCTCCAACCCTCAGCTAATAACCAACCAGATAGACACAGGCGAGGTGTTGTCATGTGGGCACATATTCCTCTCGTCAATAAAAAGGGGGGTGACATGTGAATATGGGTCCCTCCAAACAGTTGAACATAAGGGTGGAGGTGTTGATTGCCTCCATTGTGACCACACCCAGAGCAAAGAGGAGGTGGTAATAAATGTATCTACGTTTAATTTGCTGAGCTCTCTTCATATTATATATCAGTTGACAAGCTAGAGCCGGACAACTCGGCATCTATAGCACCTCAGGATGAGAGCATCTATAGCATGTCATAATGACAACTTCTATAGCTTCCCTCTAGAATAATACCAGACCCTCCCTCCAGAGTAATATCGGAGCCCGTGTGAGCTACCCCTAGTTCCGTCAACCCCTGCACGCAACATCCCTGACCTAGGTCACGCCATCACACAAACATCCCCCAATCTCAGAGTGTGGGTTTATTGGTCGAGATAATGGACCCGTTGAGTCATTCTCTTGTTAGCTGAGAGGTTGATGACGTGTCCCTGGGGTTAACTGTCCACCACACCCATGGTTCTGTCGGTTTGTAAGTCGTGTGACACACTTTGACTTTATTATTGCACTTTAAAACAACACAAGTAAATATTCGATCAACAGTGACACTTTTATAAATATTAATATTTGTGCTGGACCTGAGAGATCTTCCAGTCTAGTCAAGAAAACTGGAATTTGGAGGAAATGTAGTCACATTTGCTTGGACATAAAGTGATAAACCATTTAGAACAAAACCATGCCTCAGTAATCTCGGTCTGGATTCGCTAACTGACCTCCCACCCTTCTTTCAGACCAGACTAGACTGACACCTGTGTCCACATGACCACCGATGTATATATATAAAGTCCATCATTTCCACGTGGCTAGGATTTGTCTTCAATCCTGGTCTAGTCAACATTTAGTGATAAACTAATGTCCTGGGGTGTGTGTGTTGGATCTGTCCTATAACTATGAGACTAAACCATAGGGGCCGGGCCAGGACCCACCAACACTTTTTGCACATACATTTTTGTTTCTTTTTATTGTACAACATATTTTATATAAAACATTAATATGAAGTGTAGCACCTTTATCTACACACAATGTTCCAGTCCCGAGAGGATTCATTACCCGCTACAATTGTACCAGCGCTCGAGACTACAATGATTAAAAATTGAGAAGCAGACAAGGGCCAGCCCCTCTCAGATAAGCAGGGCTGCGTCTAGGGGGGAGGGGAGGGGGTCAATTAACCAGGCCTCACATTCCAGGCGGCCATAATTTCCCCAAAAAATATTAAATTAAATTATAGTTTTTATTCTAAATTTCATTTCAAATAATGTACAGATAATTAACAGCAATAAGTATTCGCTTAGTGATAGAATTCCATCCCATATTCCCAAAAACTCTAACTTTATGTTATTCGGGTAATGTGCCATAGTTTTAAGTGACAAAAAACACTATATACATTTTTAGGGAAGGATATTCATTCTAAAGAAGTTTTCTTATTAATAGTTTTTGAAAATTTGACACTTTTTGATAAATTCTCTTGGGTTAGTTCAAAATTAATATCTGGAAATTTTTTAAATTATAAATAAGAACGTGTTTTTTTATAGAAAGCTGCGGAGGGGGGTGTGAGGGGGCTAACAGTCCAGTGACGACAACGTCCGCTGATGTAGAGGGTGAGGTTAGATTCATCTGACAGATGGCAGCTGCACACCAACCCTCTGTCGTGTCTCACTCGTCTGTCTCAAGAGATGGTGGCTAATTACTTGGAGGGCTCAACCACATACTCCCTCCCTCCTTGGATTGCTAGCTGTGTGCCAATCAACCTTGAAACAAATCAACAACTTACACACAAGCTTGATTCCACTCAGCACCGTTATGTATAACTCAGAGCATGATGAAGCGGAAGAAATGTAGGCCTAAATATTAATTTCAAATCTGACCAGTAGAAGAAGGCCCCAGGCTAGTGAGAAAAGAAGAGTTGCAATATCCTCTATTCCTCATTTCCTTCAAGGTCACCTGGTGGTTGGGAGAGGAGGGAAAGAAAAAAATAAGACGTTTGGAAACCATCAAGGTAGATTTACTAGGTTTGTTAAACACTAGCGATCCTGGAGGAGATATATATATTCACACAACTCACACATCTAGCAGTAATTGACGTACTACCATCACTACAACTCACACATCTAGCAGTATTTGACGTACTACCATCAAACAACTCACACACCTAGCAGTAGTTGACGTACTACCTTCACACAACTCACACATCTAGCAGTATTTGACGTACTACCATCAAACAACTCACACATCTAGCAGTATTTGACGTACTACCATCACACAACTCACACATCTAGCAGTAATTGACGTACTGCCATTGGTTCTATTCTTTCATTTCACTCCCACCATCCATCTAGAGCTCTCTCTCTGCTTTTTGAGAGAATGACATCTTAGACAACGCGACCACGGATATGGGTTGTAGCCTTACTAAAAGAGTCGTGTCTAACGTGTAGTTCCGTCCGTCCATCCACGAATGGCGTTGGTTTGAATCCCAGCTGTACAAGTATAGCTGTGAAAATAATGTATCTACTGGTGGTTTATACGAGTACTTGTCTATATTCAGAAAATCTCGGCCTGGGATGACGACGCCATCTTAAATCTTACAAGAAAATTAAAAGGCTATACATTTAATACTTTATTACAACTCGTCTTTGGTTAGTTTTTAATGGATACTTTTGATCGTCCCGTGATTTCACAAAATAAGGTTTATTTTAGAAACTATTTGGAATTGCTCTAAGCGTCGAGTTCTATCGGCTCAATGGCCGACAGTTGTTGGAGGGGGTAACTTGATTCAAAGACACGCTTTCCCTTCTTTCTCTGCCTTGTATCAATCCCACGGGGAGCGCTTCCTCACAATTTGCATGGGATTTCCAAGCCGTTTATTTGCTCAGAGGAAGAGCAAGTCCCTTTCAACCCGAGTGAGAGAAAAAAAGGAATCGGTGTCGATTTAATTGCACTCTTTTATTCCCACTTTCTTTTCCCATTTATTTTATTTTATTTCAGAAACATAGCGGTGTCAAGTAAACGCTGGAATAGCTGGAGGAATACTAGAGGGAGATCAATTCACAGAACATTGATTTCACTTTCTTAACATGAACTGGAACATTGATTCAACCATCTTAACATGAACTGGAACATTGATTCAACCAACTTACCATGGACTGGAACATTGATTCAACCATCTTAACATGAAATGGAACATTGATTCCACCATCTGACCATGAACTGGAACATTGATTCAACCATCTTACCATAGACTGGAACATTGATTCCACTTTCTTACCATGAACTGGAACATTGATTCTACCTTCCTACCATGAATTGGCACATTGATTCCACCATCTTACCATGAACTGGAACATTGATTCCACCATCTTACCATGAACTGGAACGTTGATTCAACCATCTTAACATGAACTGGAACATTGATTCCACCATCTGACCATGAACTGGAACATTGATTCAACCATCTTACCATAGACTGGAACATTGATTCCACCATCTTACCACGAACTGGAACATTGATTCTACCTTCCTACCATGAATTGGCACATTGATTCCACCATCTTACCATGAACTGGAACATTGATTCAACCATCTTACCATAGACTGGAACATTGATTCAACCAACTTACCATGGACTGGAACATTGATTCAACCATCTTTCCATGCACTGGAACATTGATTCAACTATCTTACTAAGAACTGGAACATTGATTCAACCATCTTACCATAGACTGGAACATTGATTCAACCATCTTACCAAGAACTGGAACATTGATTCAACCATCTTTCCATGCACTGGAACATTGATTCAACTATCTTACCATGCACTGGAACATTGATTCCACCATATTACCATGAACTGGAACATTGATTCCACCATCTTACCATGAACTGGAACATTGATTCAACCATCTTACCATGAACTGGAACATTGATTCCACCATCTTACCATGAACTGTAACATTGATTCAACCATCTTTCCATGGACTGGAACATTGATTCCATAATATTATGATGGACTTAAAACACAGATTTTGTATTTCTTTTTAACTAATGTAGGCCTACCCTTCTGGCCCCACCACCATCAACCCATGATACGACTTACAAACTAAAGAACCCCACTGAATACTGATTGATAGTATGAGACCTTGGACAAATACTGGCTTGTTGGTGCATATCCTGAAGTCAAACCACTTTCCTTCAGACTTGTCGACCACTGTTCTAACCACTCGGACAGGCACTGGGGTGACTGCCCCTACCCCTCGTATCCTCCACAGGAAGAGCTATGTTGGCAATCCTGCCAGGAGACGTATCGGTGTGGTGGCAGCCCTGTCTGAGTAATGGCGCGGAGAAGGATATAGAATAGTCCTCTTTGACTAAACGGAGAAACACAATCAGGCGGATTAGGGAGAGAGGGCTGTTGTGTGCAAGGATCCTTGAGGATGAACGGAGGACACTTTTAGAGAAGGGTCTGTATTACAGCTAATGTTCTCTGACTTGACGAGCACTTGGAGTAACAGAGCAAGAACACAATGAGCAGAGCAAGAACACAACGAGCAGAACAAGAGGGGTGGCAATTTTTTAAATTTTATATTCCTATTTTAGTTTAAATGTTAATAGCAGACATCTGACCTACCTGAACACCAGATAGTCCCCTGTGTCTCCAGTGAGTTTAGTTGAACTATTCACTATCCCCTGTGTCTCCAGCGAGTTAAGTTGAACTATTCACTATCCCCTGATTGGAGAGCTGAGGGAATCACGAAACTTCTCTTGAGGATATAAACAAAACTAAACTAGTCTGCTCTTGGTTTGTTTCAACGAGAACTTGTAGAACTTGTGGGCCAGTATTGATGGGCTGGAGGTTCAGGGGGGCCAACACCATCAGTTAAATTGTCCGTCTGCTCTCGAACAAACGAATGTGACATATGTCACGCACGACACATGTTGGAGCCTCGAACTAGAGAGTTATGGTTGATCCCCCAACTAGAGTCATCACATCACTCTCATGTTAGTATTCACTGTCCAGGTAAGAGTATCATTGGAAGATGAAGATCGCTGACTCTTGAATGACGTCACTGGTCGCGTGCTGCTGACTTCCCTCCCCCAGGGAATGTTTGGTGTCACACCACTTACCTCTAACTGTAATTATTGTGCGCCATGGTCAGTGTTGATGTAGTTCATTACATTTCCTCATTAAATGGTAAATACGAACCTTATTAACATTAACATTATTATTACTAATGAAGAAATTCCATTACGTTTTCCTATTTATGTGAGCGCGTCACTGCACGACAGACAGACAGACTAACTTAACAGCCTTAAGAAGGGAACGAGCGATGAAATCAGTAATTTTTATAGTTTTTTTAGAAAAAAACATTTTGGATCACAATAAATGATATAGTGCTTTAGTGGATAGATAGATCCGTTTAATTTTTTACAAATACTGTTTTACCTTTCTTGAAGTGAATAGAGTGCATTTAGACATCTTTCGCGAGGGGTAAAAACTTGGCGATGTTCATGAACCAAGACAAATATAAAAGTACTGTTTTGATTACTAAGTTATTTGTGGGAAATTAAACTGCACGAACTGAAGCAATATTTATTTTGGCCATATATGTTTTTGTCATAAAAACTGTGAAAATATTAAGAAGAAAAAACCTTTTTATCTTTTCATTAACAAAACATCTCCATCTCACGTGGTTCCAGTTTTACACCTGAAGGGCAATTGGCTGCAGATAAACTGAGGTGTGGGCAATACTAGCAGAGGTAACACAGATATCAAGGGGCAACAGATAGACTGAGGTGTGGGCAATACTAGCAGAGGTAGCACAGATATCAAGGGGCAACAGATAGATTGAGGTGTGGGCAATACTAGCAGAAGTAGCACAGATATTAAGGGGAAATAGATAGACTGAGGTGTGGGTAATACTAGCAGAGGTAACACAGATATCAAGGGGCAACAGATAAACTGAGGTGTGGGAAATACTAGCAGAGGTAACACAGATATCAAGGGGCAACAGATAAGCTGAGGTGTGGGCAATACTAGCAGAGGTAACAGATATTAAGGGGAAATAGATAGACTGAGATGTGGGTAATACTAGCAGAGGTAACACAGATATCAAGGGGCAACAGATAAACTGAGGTGTGGGCAATACTAGCAGAGGTAACACAGATATCAAGGGGCAACTACAGATAAACTGAGGTGTGGGCAATACTAGCAGAGGTAACAGATATCAAGGGGCAACAGATAAACTGAGGTGTGGGCAATACTAGCAGAGGTAACACAGATATCAAGGGGCAACAGATAAACTGAGGTATGGGCAATACTAGCAGAGGTAACACAGATATCAAGGGGCAACAGATAAACTCCAATGTAACGAGACAGATTTGGAAGCACTATATAAATATATATATATATATATTTCTAATTCCCCTCTCCCTGTGAGACCACGGGGTGGATGTCCAGTTCTGGTCCAGTTCTGGTCCAGTCTGATTTCAAACTCTCCATCCACAGAACCGTGGGTATATTTCCTATAAACTAAATCTTACCACTCCTAACTTACTAGCGAGTCGCCCTAACCGTTAGTAAGACGTGCCTAGGTTTCGTCCTGACAGGCGTGACAACATTGATATCTGTACAACATCTCTCTTATCGTTGTTAACACTTGCACCAGTTGTTAAACAACATGTTGTCCAAACAACCTCAAGCACTAAATACTCGACAGTATTTCCTTGAGAGCAACAATACGTAGGACTATATCGGCGAGTGCTGGGAGGTCGGAGCCAATTTTGAGGAAATTTCTCTGGGAAGGAGCCCCCGTCCCCGCTACACCCCCCATCTAGCCATTGAAGGGTTGGATGGGGAAGGGCGGCAGGGCAAGGTTAAAATATAAACTCGCACTTCATAGTTTTGTTCTACTTTACGTGTGAAGTTTTGATTTTTGCGTTCATAATCCTGAGCCTAACAGAACCTAGTTCATGATCCTGAGCCTAACAGAATTTAGTTCATGAGACTGAGCCTAACAGAACCTAGTTCATGATACCGAGCATAACAGAACTTAGTTCATGATACTGAGCCTAACAGAACCTAGTTCATGATCCTGAGCCTAACATAACATAGTTCATGATCCTGAGCCTAACATAACTTAGTTCATGATCCTGAGCCTAACAGAACCTAGTTCACGATCCTGAGCCTAACAGGACCTAGTTCATGATCCTGAGCCTAACAGAACTTAGTTCATAATCCTGAGCCTAATAGAACTTAGCTCATGATCCTGAGCCCAACAGATCCTAGCTCATTATCCTGTTGAGGCTCGATAGATCCTAGTTCATGATCCTGAGCCTAATAGAACCTAGCTTATGATCCTGAGCCTAACAGAACCTAGTTTGTGATCCTGAACCTAATAGAACCTAGCTCATGATCCTGAGCCTAACAGAACTTAGTTCATGATCCTGAGCCTAATAGAACTTAGCTCATGATCCTGAGCCTAACAGACCCTAGTTTATGATCCTGTTGAGGCTCTACAGATCCTAGTTCATGATCCTGAGCCTAATAGAACTTAGCTCATGATCCTGAGCCTAACAGAACCTAGTTCATGATCCTGAGCCTAACAACCTAGTTCATGATCCTGAGCCTAACATAACTTAGTTCATGATCCTGAGCCTAACAGAACTTAGTTCATGATCCTGAGCCTAACAGAACTTAGTTCATGATCCTGAGCCTAAAAGATCCTAGCTCATGATCCTGTTGAGGCTCTACATAACTGTACTATCCATTTTATCAACAGCACACACAATAATGTAGTGAGCATATATCTGTTTATAGACAAGTTTGATTCTGGGTCACGTGATCTATACTATTCCACCATGTATTACTACCCACTCTACACTGAGCAGGGTATGGAAGAGGGACGTAAAATTTAGTGAAAAAGCACACACATTTGCGTGAAGGGAGTGTGGAAAACTGTATATTATCATCATCATTATTACTTAATCAGCTTATGATGTAATACAGATGGTACAGTATGAAAACTAACCCACAAGAGTAAAGTTGAAATAATGTCGGATACAACAAAACTAACTCATTATTTCAGCACCAAATAATTATACACCTGAGATCAGCTGGCAACACGCCTGCCAGCCTACACCCGAGATCAGCTGGCAACACGCCTGCCAACCTACACCTGAGATCAGCTGGCAACACGCCTGCCAACCTACACCCGAGATCAGCTGGCAACACGCCTGCCAACCTACACTTGCCTATGTAGCTAGGAGTCCGGAGTTTAATTCTAGGGATGACCGATACAAAACTTTATTGGTCAAGTTGTAGGATCCTCTTTCATAATGTTGAATTAGGGGTAGGAGCACTTGTTGTTGTGTTTGTTGTAGACTTAGAATAGTTTGAAGTTATGTGCTCAAAATGCAAGGTGAAATAAGAAATGGCCTTGGCTATGTATTTTGCCAAGTGAACTGTCAATATTTTGTCTCGTGAGAAAGTTAGTTTAATTCATAGTAAGAACCTTTCCCTTGCCTTTCAACTGCCTTCCAGTTCTCTGCCTTTCAGCTGCCTCCCAGTTCTCTGGCTTTCAACTGCCTTCTAGTTTTCTGCCTTTAAACTGCCTTCCAGTTCTCTGCCTTTCATTTGCCTTCCAGTTCTTTAACACTACCCCTGCTATCCTGGCTATACATTGGTTGTTGGTGTTTATTGATACATACATTGGTAGCTAGTCTTTATTGATACATACATTGGTTGCTGGTGTTTATTGGCCATACATTGGTAGCTAGTGTTTATTAGTCATACATTGGTTGCTGGTGTTTATTGGTACATACATTGGTAGCTAGTGTTTATGGTACATACATTGGTTGCTAGTGTTTATTGATACATACATTGGTAGCTAGTCTTTATTGATACATACATTGGTTGATGGTGTTTATTGGTACATACATTGGTAGCTAGTGTTTATTGATACATACATTGGTAGCTAGTGTTTATTGGTACATACATTGGTAGCTAGTGTTTATTGGTCATACATTGGTACCTGTTTTAATATTTCTTCATATTTTCATAGCTCCCGTACTTTCCTTTGATGCAAAGAAGTACAACTGAAACTTTTACAAAAATCCAATGTCTTATGAAAACATTGACCCAGCCCCCCACCCTGAGGCTCAAAGACTTTGCCTGGGGGAAAGGGGGGTTCACAAAAAAGGGCTTTCTTGGTTTAACCTTTATTTTTTGTTTTCTGGCGTGGAGAGCGGCTTTTCCTGAAGGGTCTAACGAGACCCGGCTCGCATGCATGAAACATGAGCTAGACACTAGGTCACACGTTGCTAGTCACTAGGTCACATCCTGCTAGTCACTAGGTCACACGTTGCTAGTCACTAGGTCACATCCTGCTAGTCACTAGGTCACACGTTGCTAGTCACTAGGTCACACGCTGCTAGTCACTAGGTCACACGTTGCTAGTCACTAGGTTACACGCTGCTAGTCACTAGGTCACACGTTGCTAGTCGCTAAGTCACACGTTTCTGGTCACCAGGTCACATCCTGCTAGTCACTAGGTCACATGCTGTTAGTCACTAGGTCACACGTTGCTAGTCACTAGGTTACACGCTGCTGTCACTAGGTCACACGTTGCTAGTCAATAGGTCACACGCTGCTAGTCACTAGGTCAAACGCTGCTAGTCACCAGGTCACACGTTGCTAGTCACTAGGTTACACGTTACTAGTCACTAGGTCACATGTTGCTAGTCACTAGGTCACACGCTGCTAGTCACTATGTCACACACTGTTAGTCACTAGGTCACACGTTGCTAGTCGCTAGGTCACACGTTGCTATTATAGTCTACTCCCCTATCTTTTGTTATAGTCTACTCCCCTATCCTTTGTTATAGTCTACTCCCCTAACCTTTGTTATAGTCTACTCTCCTAACCTTTGTTATAGTCTACTCTCCTAACCTTTGTTATAGTCTACTCCCTATCCTTTGTTATAGTCTACTCCCCTAACCTTTGTTATAGTCTACTCCCCTATCCTTTGTTATAGTCTACTCCCCTATCCTTTGTTATAGTCTACTCTCCTAACCTTTG
>CABFWO010007678.1:0-23242 GCA_902155825.1 Timema genevievae | reverse complement strand
GACTGTAGTAACGATAAGAACATGGATGGAGCGAGGTCTACTGTTCACAGAACTACTAGTAAGACTGTAGTAACGATAATAACATGTAGGGAGGTCTGCTGTTCACAGAACTACTAGTAAGACTGTAGTAATGATAATAACATGGAGGGAGGTCTATTGTTCACAGAACTACTGGTAATAACAGCGAGAAACCACCCATTTCACCGTGTTCTCGCTATAACTCAGATACAGCCTACATGTCGACAGTAAAAAGCAGTGCAGAAAAAATAGATAGGCAAATCATAGTAATCATCAGATTAAACTAATGAATAGACGTAATCTAACTAGCGTGAGTTGACATAAGGGAAAGTTATTTACGTAAACTCGCCGGTAGACATGAAAGTACTGGAGCATGAATTATAGCCGGCACTCACGGCTGAAACATGGATTTTGAGGAAAACTAGGAATACCTTTTTGTAAAGGTTTGAAATGTGGTCTTTGAGGAGTATAGAGAGTATTATAGGGACAGATTGGGGGATTTGGGTGGTATTTTAGGGAAGGCCAGTGTGTTAGCGTCAAAACATTTTTCTGGTCAAAATAAATAAAACGTTGACCCAGTAGATGTATACAGTTTAATTTTCTTCACATGGTGATATCAACAGCTGTTGAATATCTGTCAAGAGTGTCCTGGAATTTAATACAAAACTTTTTCTTTTAATTTAAAAAGTTTCTCATCTAATGCCGCTATGGTCATGACGGATATTCAATAACTGGGGATATCACCGTGTGAATAAAATTAAACTCTATTAGAGCAATATTTTATTTATTTTGACCAAAAAATATATATTTTGCTATAAAAACTGCCATTTATTTGCGTTCCCTCCCATAATGAAATACGTTTTAATAAGATTAAATGAAAAAATCTTTCTGCAGGTGATTTTACGAAGAAAGGGAATCGGACCCGGGACCCCTAGGCTCTTCATTAGATGCACTGACCACTACACCACGGGGCAGGTTATTTTTTAGAGGTAATATACCCGTATTTGCGTGGGAGGAGAGTGGGAAACCATTCAAGGGGAAACCACCCTCAGCAGACCCGACCGGGATTCAAACCTCGATCTCCCCATCATCAACAGGCAGGTATAACACGAGAGCGATGCCTTAGACTAGTAGTTCCCAACAACTTTTTTTTTTTTTTGAGGCACACTTGAAATATTCCGTAAAATCTCTGGGAGCCCCTACCTGTCTTACACATATATTAGGTTCGACAGCGGTAAAATTACAAAATATATATGTAAACTACTAAGATCATTAAATAATCAGCTCATACTTTAGAATAAATAATTTCAAGAGTGTTTATTGGCTTTTCCTGTTTAACAGTTACTTTCCCTTGGTACTTGAACTTGAACTTGGCTTATATTTATTTATTTGAGGTATTTAACGTGCACTTTCTGAACCGATTGATTATATCAGCACACCAGAATTTACATGAACGAGAGCGAAAGGGCTTACCAATTTTTCCGGGTAAAGATATTTTCCCATACCTTCCAAGTGTTCTTTTACATGCCAAAATTTACATGGAACCGACGGCTTTACTTCCTCTCCGAAGAAAGTTGTGCTACGGATTTATACTGATTAAGATACATCCGTTAACCCCAGCTGAGATTGAACCCACGAACTTCGGGTCCTAAGGCGAGCACTTTACCCCAAAGACCACCAAAATCGACCTTAGTTTGTCAATATTCTTACTAACCCCTCTTTTATCATCATTAACGACACTCTCTTCCAATGATACACGAGTTCTCTTAGCATATTTCCACATTGTCCAAAAAAAATTATGGAACAGGCTAACACAAAAGCAAGCCTTTTTCAAATTCTCGCGGAGCCCCCCAGCGTTCTGGAGGAACCCCAGTCGGGAATCACTGAAGAGGATCACACAATAAACGAGTGAAAATGAAAAGGGCTTGGTAATGTATAAGTATCATTATTAGATACTATATTACAATGATGTTTACATACTTTAAACTCAAGTGGATCTGTTAGTGTCAAGGACACGTCTTCCTTTAGTAACCTTCGAACATCTCGTCCTGCACCTCTTTTGTTTATCTACCACTTGAAGATTACATTCAGAATGGACCGCGGACCAAACGCGAGAGAGAGAGAATTTTTTTTTATTAGCACCGCGTCTTACTACCCATTCGGGCTATTCGCTTATATACTAATTACACCGATGGTTTAAGGGATTAGGAAGGTTTTATATATATATATATATATATATATATATATATAGATATAGATATAGGAAGTGTGACCACATTTGCGTGGAGGGAGACAAGTCAAATGAAATATATTTTATTTTTAACAAACTCAAAGCTAAACGAGAATTGTAATAATCGGTGATAATAAATGATTAATATTTACATAATGTATTCAAAACAATGTGTTTTCCTTCAAGTAAAGATGTCTAACTCATGAAAAAGAAAGAATGATGTTAGTATGGGGGGTAGAGGCTTCAAAATGAATCAATCGTGGATAAACTGTGAAAAAAAATTGGTTCTAATGATATCTTTCAAAATTAGTTTTTACAATATGAATAATTTTTATAGGGCCTATTTGTGTTTCTTAAAAAATTATTTAATAGATGCTTAATGATTACTTATTTTTGTAAATTTGAGATTGAGACTATTTTATACGATAAATAAAAATGTGTTTATTTTTCTAAAATAAATTAATTTAAGGGTGGATTATCCATGATAATTTTTTAGAAAGTAGAGATTAATTTAAATTTAAAATGTGTATCTGGAAATTATTTGTAATGTTAAATAAGAATATATTCATAATTTTACAAATAAAAATAATTGAGGGTAGTTTATAATAACGGATTTTTGAGAACTTGAATAAAAAAAAACTTGTTTGAACTATTTTCTCACAAATTTTATATGAAGAATGTTTATTGTGATGATAAAATTAAATGTTTGTTTTTTTCTGAAGAAAAATTAAGGTTAATTTACTAAAAACCTATTTTGAAATTATTCCAAAATTTTACACTATATGAGAAATTTTGTATTATCGTTTCGTACCATTTATTTTGTCTTTAGACGTGGTTACGTGGGGGTGAGTGAGCAATGAAAAGGGAAATTATATGCACACAGATTAATCCAAAATACCCTCTCGCACTTTGAGAACTTCATCGCAGACGCGTTTCTCTAATTTGAGATTACGAATATCCGGTCAGGATTGAGTGTGCCTTAAACGAAACCTTCTCAGATAGTGATATTGTGTCTCCAAAACCCAATCGAAGCAGATTTTTTTTCTTTTAAAGTCTCAAGGCGGCCTTATGCTGGATAAAAGCTACGCTATGCTACGCTACGCTGTGCGACATTTTTTTTCGTGTGTTTCACACAGTTAGCTGTACTACGCTATACTTTGGAAGGTTTTGTTAGAGTATTTAAAGTCTTCAAGACAGCATGGTCTTTTGTGGGTCCATCCATTGTGCGCATGCGCAGCACAAAAGTAGCGCGAGTGAGATGTAAAAATCTCCCGGTCCACGATTTCGCTCGCATAGAGTGGCTTAGCACGGCATAACATAACACAGCATAGCGTGATGTGTAAACGTGTTCGTTTAAATACTTTGCTAGCGATCTTAAAACATAGTATAGCATAGCATAGCGTAGCTTTATGTGTGAATCCAGCATCACACCAATGCAGCAGAAGGCAAGACCGAGAATGCGCTAATGTCGCATAATACGTGTTGCCTCCTGTTTCCTCTACCGCGTGCAACCTTGCTACAGAAGTTGCGTGTTGCCACGTGTCACCTTCATTCCCGCCGGTACTTATTAGCCACAGACAAGGTAATACACCAGAACTACAGCCTACAGGTTAAAATGGCTTAGCTCCTTGAGAGAGCTTGATACCTTCAAAACGGGACATTATTTTGTTTAAAGGAAAAACTCATTTTAAACATGGTTTCACTAAATTATTATTATTATTATTAGCACCACGTCTTACTACCCGTTCGGGTTATACGCACTTACGCTAATGTGCAATTGTAGGGTGATTGTGAGATGAAATGGAGGACCTACAGTTTAACGTGGAATCCGAACCACGGTGTAGGCCTGGCATTCCTCACATTCACAAGTTGTGATTAATATACGTCTTGTCAGAGGTGAAGGAAGGGTTTGGCAATCAGATAAATCTGTGCCGGGACCGGGGATTGAATCCCGGACACCTAACACAGAAGTCCGACACCTTACCCCTAGACCACCAGGTCACCTGTTTCACCAAAGATAAGACACACATATCCTTCGGACTGCTTCCTTAAAAGCTAGGTTCAGGTAGCGGCTCAGCCCCTTCTTCACATAATCCTAACTCACAAAGAGCTTACTCAGAATGCGCATTATGAATACAATGGTCCCTTTATGACGAACCTGTTAAAAGTGAGTTGTTAACAAGTGCACATTTTGAAGTGTTTTAGCACTGAACATAGACACTAGCGAACCCCAGTGTTGGTGGACTCAAGCTGACTCAAGGAGAGAAGCGAAACTTCCGTTAGGCCGAGGATCTGGTTGGTATATATCTTGTCTGTGGTATTGGGAGTATTTTTCGTTGTATTCCATGCCACTATTTCGTGTTTTTTTTTTCTATTGCATAGTTTCAGTGTTTTAAGTTGCATTAGTCAAATTAGAAAACTGTGAAATTCATTGAAAGGTATAAGAATAATTAAATACGTAGGAATCACAGATTAATTAAGCTAAAAACATAACAAAAGTAAGGTGAAAAATTTTCCCCAAAAATTGTCTGATTGTAACGTCCCCAAATTTGAAGAAGAAAAATTAAAAAAAAAAAAAATCTACGTCTCTTCCAAATCTTCACCCGTTCGGCAAAAACGAGACAAATCGCGGCCGCAAATCTTTCTCGATGATATCTTTTGCAGCAGACTCGCGAACGAGAACGGAGGCAATCTGGTTGCTTTGTGGTATACTAGAGAATTCTCAAGGAAAAAGCAACAGGAATCAACGTGTCGCATGCCACATGTTGCCTTGGTGTAAAACCGCCTTTTAAGCTTGTCAAGCCAAATAAACCCAGCAACATTTCTACACGTCAACAAGCCGCCCCGCCCGTCGCTATAGAAAGACAAATTAATAGTACCGGTGTAGGTTTCGGTCGCCGGATGTCCCAATCCGCGCAAGGATTTTGTTCTCAAGGTCATCTAGAACTGGATGCGCAAGACAGGATAAATGGTCTCCAACGAGAGTGAAAACTGGCCCAGACAGGTAACCGGTAATAAAAGGACCAGCTCAAGAATAGGAGAGAGAACTGGAATGGTTGAGCGATTTGGAGTAAAAAAAAAACGCTGAGAAAGAAACACTTTTTTTAATATAGTTTTTAATGGTTCGTTTCAGACAAAGTTTTACCCATATCGGTGGGTACGCGAACTAGATGTCATGCGTTCAATTGTAAAGTTATTCCCAAGCGTAAAGAGTTTTTTTAGCATCGTGTTTTACTAACTGTTCAGGTTATATGCATAATTATGTACTAATTACGCTTGTGAGTTAGGGATTAGGAAGGTTGAAGTTTACCCACATTCCCATGGAGAGGGAGAGAAGGAGGGAAAGAGAGAGAGAGGAAATTTTTTTTTTAATAAAACCTCAGTTCACCCGATCGGGATTCGAACTCCGACGGCAGACTAGTCTAACATGAGAGTGACGCCTTAGTCTATGCGGCCAACGGAGCAGGTCACCAAGAGTTAAGCTTTGGCTTGAGAAGTGTACGATGAGAGTATTTACGCGGCGTTGCCTACCTGTGACGTAGCGGCAAGTCAAGATGAATCCATAAGCGCGGGAAATCCTAGGTTTAATTATTCTTAACCACCAACATTGATTAAAAGTGACTAAAATAATGGCATCAGATAGATATGTTTTAGTTGAGTTATTAATGATAAAAGTTGGTCTAAAAAGTTATTAAAAGCTTCCAATAATACGCAATTAGTGATCAGTTATTTGTCTCTACATTAGTAACTAAACGGACTAGGAATGTAAAGACAAATTGTTTCTATTTTATCTAAATAAGTTTCCAGTTTTCAAATTTATGAGCTTCCTATAAAAATCATACTTTAGCGAGTCATCCCCAAGCACCTAAGAGTTAAATTTCATTTATCATTTATTTAAATTTTATATATATTTTTCTCAGCACCACGTCTTAATATCCATTCGGGTTGTACGCCTATGTAATAATTACGCTAATGGTTTTAGGGTGGTTGAATTTAGAGGAAGAATACCAGCATGTGCGTGGAAGGAGAGTGGAAAACTTTTTAGGGAAAACCACCCTCATTACATCCGACAAGGGTCGAACCCCCGATCTCCCCATCTTCGGCAACCATGTCTATTGGGAGAGTAGCTTCTTAGACCATGCGGCCACCTAAGTGGGTGAGATATATTTAACGCGCGCTTACTGAACCGACTGATTATATTAATACACGACTTATAAACTCACTCAAGTCTATAACAGACACAATACACAGCCCCCTGGCAGTTAATTAATTAATTTATTTAGCACCACGTCTTACTACCCGTTCGGGTTATAAGTTTAAGTACTAATTACGCTAATGTGTTAGGAATTGGGAAGGTTGCGCGTGGAGGGTGAGTAGAAAACCATTTAGGAAAAACCACCCCAGTTCACCCGACCGAGATTCAAACCTCGATCTCCCCGTCCTGGGCAGTCTAGCTCAACACGAAACTAGCGCGTTAGTTAACTACGCCACCAAGGCGAATGGCAGTTAATTCATCGCTGTGAAAGGTGAAGCCTACGTTTCCACCAACGATTTTTTTTTCCGGCCATGCCTGGATTCGAACTATAGATTATTAGACAGACACGCTGTTGAATGAACTAAGGTGGCTAAGGTGTCGGACCACCAAGAGTTAAACTTTGTCCTAAAGGTGTGTACGAGGACACATGTTGCACCAATTCGCACACTCAACATTTTTTTATTTTCACATCTCTGGCGCTGAGTCGGCTTCTTTGAATGGAGGTAGCACCTTATGGTGTTACATAGAACATTCGCGATAACTTTGGTCTTATGGTGTTACATAAAACATTCGCGATAACTTTGGTCTTATGGTGTTACATAAAACATTCGCGATAACTTTGACCTTATGGTGGTGTTACATAGAACATTCGCGATAACTTTGGTCTTATGGTGTTACATAAAACATTCGCGATAACTTTGGTCTTATGGTATTACATAAAACATTCGCGATAACTTTGACCTTATGGTGGTGTTACATAGAACATTCGCGATAACTTTGGTCTTGTGGTGTTACATAGAACATTCGCGATAACTTTGGTCTTATGGTGTTACATAGAACATTCGCGATAACTTTGGTCTTATGGTGTTACATAGAACATTCGCGATAACTTTGGTCTTGTGGTGTTACATAGAACATTCGCGATAACTTTGGTCTTGTGGTGTTACATAGAACATTCGCGATAACTTTGGTCTTATGGTGTTACATAGAACATTCGCGATAACTTTGATCTTCTGCGAAAATAATTGGAAAGTTAGTTTGGGTTTTTATTCGTGTGTAACGCAAATCTGTAGATCTCAGTGGTATTGGTGTGTAAAGTACTCGCTTCAGGACCCGGATGGATGTTTGTGGGTTCACACCCAGCCAAGGTCGACGGATTTTTTTTGATCGATAAAATAATCCGTAACTTAACTTCCTTCGGAGGGTAGGTAAATCTGTTGGTCCCATGTCGATTGTGGCTTGTAAAAGAACCCTTGCAGGTATGTGAAATGTACTTTTCAGGCAAAATTGGTAGGTCTTTTCACGCTCGCTCATAATTTCAGTATGGAGGACAACGCGGAACCATCACACTTTCTGAACTCCCCTAGTACGCGGGATCTCTACCAGATGGTGCAGGCGACACTAACCAGTCGAATGGCTGAGTGAATGCCCAGCTCCGGATGGATAGAAATCACACTATACCAACCTTCGGGCTGTCGACTGAAGAATAAAAATGCAAACCTACGGTGTATTTTTGCCCAAACAGGCAGCGAAACTCGGTGGAAAAAACCCAACAACGAATAGTTTATAGTTTAAGGTGCACCATTCATAATTAAATAGACAATGCGTTGCACCACACGGACTTTCTCGTTCCTTTACTTAAAAATGGCGGAATTTGCTTAAAAACACGTAGGATATGTCAAATGAAATAATATACCTTGTTGCAGCAACATAATGAAAAAAAAAGGATAATCACATTCCACCATGAAGAGCATAAAAAACTACCACCCATTTACCAGTCCTCCATTTAAAGATATATTAATATTTGCTCATAGCTCGTAAACAAGATTTATAAAAAATTATGTTTCAAATACAAGTTTTGTTTTTATTTTTAATATTTCTGCAACTTTGCAGTTAATTTGTTTCTCAAAAGATCGAGGTGATGTTAAAATTGGAGATATTCGATTATGTAAAGTAAACTTTAAGTCATTTTCCTGGAAAAATTATAAAAGCAATGTTAAACAGAGCCTGGATACCAATTTTAATCGAAAACGTTGGATCCTATTTCGATAAAATCATTTATATATATATATATATATATAGTTCAATAAACATCTCTGGTGAAGCTTTATGAATACTGAATAAAAAATGTCTGTATCGATCGGTAAAATAGTTTCAACTCCAGGCCAAGATAAACACAGACAGAAGGCATCTTGAAAACTACTTTTTTTGTATTCAGGGGGGTTCATGAATCGTAGACAACCCTCAAAATTTTGAATCAATTTTTTTTAACTCTACGATCAAAATACTTTCTTTCTCCGAGGGGTCGAAAGAAAGTAAAAATACAGCCATTCACGATGAAACGTAATGAATTAAGTCTGACACAAACAGATTTTTTTTTGGTTGACCTAACCTCTTCGCTTTAGTAACTGTTATTGTTATTAGGTGTTCTGACCTTAGACAAGCATGTTGCCTTGTCCAAATTGATTTCTCCGGCGTGTTCCATCAGCAGATTCCTTTACAAGATCCGGAAACTGCATCTACTTTAGTTCGAGGTCATCTACTTTCTTCGAGGTCATCAATCATTAACTGTCGTCATCTTCCTGCCATCCTTTATTTCTTTCACTTCGCCTTCTATCACATCACTCAATATATCATTAATGTGATTCATCATCTGCATAGTGATTCACTTTTCATGTCCTCTTCTTAGAACTTCTTCATTAGTCACCCCTTTGTCTAATTTATACTCTTTTCTCCTACAACACCAAATATCAAAGCTTTTCAAACATTTACTCTCCATTTTCCTCAGGGCCTATATTTTAACTACATACAAAGCGATGCTCAATTTGTGACAACTCAACAGACGCTTCCTCATCTACAGGACCAATTTACTAGTCAGTAGGATCCTCTACTTGTTGAACGCAGACCTAGCCATTGCTATCAAGGTATAATTTGCTAGTCAGTAGCATCCTCTATTTGTTGAACGCAGCCCTAGCCATTGCTATCAAGGTATAATTTGCTAGTCAGTAGCATCCTTTACTTGTTGAACGCAGCCTTAGCCATTGCTATCAAGGTACAGTTTGCTAGTCAGTAGCATCCTCTACTTGTTGAACGAAGCCCTAGCCATTGCTATCAAGGTACAGTTTGCTAGCCAGTAGCATCCTCTACTTGTTGAAAATAAATAGGTTACCTAAAATACTTATTTTTAAGGGTTCACTCGAAATAAGCAAAGTTCTTATTAACATAATAAAAAATGTAATAGTTCCCCTTTATTTCAATCATATTTACATTCGTAAATGAACAAACATGGCCACACTACTATAAAAAAAGATTAAAAAAAAACCACTGACATTAACTAGCGCTGTTTTTTGGCTCGACGTAAGGCCAACTAAGCGGTAGATTGAATACAAGATTACGCTCATACCAGGTAACATATCGAATTCCTGTTTTCTGCATTATTCGCACAAGTTGTAGAAACAAACCCATGTCAAGAAACGGAAGCGTGCATGCCGATCACCTCACTCCGACCAGACACAAGAAACCAAACTGGTTTGTTTTCGTGAAGGCTTGTGAGATGTACGCGGTGCTCTGATTGCTTGGTTCAAGGTCAAGGCAAACCCTCAGTGTTGTTCAGTGCACTTTTTATTTTATCTTTGATCAATCCGACTTTTACTTCGAAGTTTGTCTTGCTCGGATTTTCTACAGACTGAGTGTATTTTAGGAAGAAGATGAATAACATAAAAGATAAACTAGTAAATAATAGTACCATATTTCCAAGTACTCCGTAATGTGAGACAAGAGGCATAGGAATTTGGCCGCTGCTGACATGTCATCACTTTCATCATTTTCATTACCGCTGTCAATGATTTTTTTTTTCGTTTTAATAAATATTTTAAAATTAAAATTTTTATGTCAATTTTTTTTAAATCAAAAAATCAAAAGGAGTTTAAGAAACAATGCAGAACGAATGCGTCATACAGATTGGCTTTCTCTGGCCGGGTAAGAAGATAGGAGTGACGTGCGGAGATAGGAGTGACGTGCGGAGATAGGAGTGACGTGCGGAGATAGGAGTGATGTGCGGAGATAGGAGTGATGTGCGGAGATAGGAGTGATGTGCGGAGATAGGAGTGATGTGCAGAGATAGGAGTGATGTGCAGAGATAGGAGTGATTTGCAGAGATAGGAGTGATTTGCAGAGATAGGAGTGATGAGTGATGTGCGGAGATAGGAGTGATGAGTGATGTGCGGAGATAGGAGTGATGAGTGATGTGCGGAGATAGGAGTGATGAGTGATGTGCGGAGATAGGAGTGATGAGTGATGTGCGGAGATAGGAGTGATGAGTGATGTGCGGAGATAGGAGTGATGAGTGATGTGCGGAGATAGGAGTGATGAGTGATGTGCGGAGATAGGAGTGATGAGTGATGTGCGGAGATAGGAGTGATGAGTGATGTGCGGAGATAGGAGTGATGAGTGATGTGCGGAGATAGGAGTGATGAGTGATGTGCGGAGATAGGAGTGATGAGTGATGTGCGGAGATAGGAGTGATGAGTGATGTGCGGAGATAGGAGTGATGAGTGATGTGCGGAGATAGGAGTGATGAGTGATGTGCGGAGATAGGAGTGATGAGTGATGTGCGGAGATAGGAGTGATGAGTGATGTGCGGAGATAGGAGTGATGAGTGATGTGCGGAGATAGGAGTGATGAGTGATGTGCGGAGATAGGAGTGATGAGTGATGTGCGGAGATAGGAGTGATGAGTGATGTGCGGAGATAGGAGTGATGAGTGATGTGCGGAGATAGGAGTGATGAGTGATGTGCGGAGATAGGAGTGATGAGTGATGTGCGGAGATAGGAGTGATGAGTGATGTGCGGAGATAGGAGTGATGAGTGATGTGCGGAGATAGGAGTGATGAGTGATGTGCGGAGATAGGAGTGATGAGTGATGTGCGGAGATAGGAGTGATGAGTGATGTGCGGAGATAGGAGTGATGAGTGATGTGCGGAGATAGGAGTGATGAGTGATGTGCGGAGATAGGAGTGATGAGTGATGTGCGGAGATAGGAGTGATGAGTGATGTGCGGAGATAGGAGTGATGAGTGATGTGCGGAGATAGGAGTGATGAGTGATGTGCGGAGATAGGAGTGATGAGTGATGTGCGGAGATAGGAGTGATGAGTGATGTGCGCGCTCCTCGGCATGCACGCACCCTTAACAATTGATTAATTGGGATCTGTTTGATAGTTTATTTTAAAATAATAATTACATTTTAGTTTTTTAATATGGTTAATTAATTCCATTGTTTTCTAAAGTATATTACGGAAAACAGTACCAAGATGCGACAGCTGTTCAGAGTTGTATCATTTATCTAATTTAGGTGTTGTCCGTGGGATCGGGAGGTCTCTTAAGGGGACTGTCTAGGCCAGGGGTTCCCAAACCTTTTAGACCTAAGGAGTACTTGGACCAGAAAATAAAGATTTATTGGACCCTTCATAATTTTTCTTTTTCACACTAATATTGAGAACAATAAAAAGACAGTTAAATTTTAAAAGTAGTGCTATAATACAAACGGAAAAGATGACATGTTCTAGCTGTACCTTTGACAAAATGTCCTTCATTCAGATTTGAAAGAATTGACAATCCTAATTAGTGATTATATTTTACTCTGTAAAAAACAGATATAGAATATCCTAAAATTGCTTCATGGAGCCTGAAATGTCTGTGGTGGAGCCCACGAGGTTTCTGTCGAGCAAAGTTTGAAAAACGCTGGCCTAGTAGCTTGGATATCGCCAATCAGATGTTGCGCTTGGGTTAACTATTGACTAAACCTTTTAAAAGTACGCGAGTTTTGTGTTCTGGAAGAAACACACATTTATTTTTTATGAATATATATAAATTCGTAAAAATAGTTTAAAATATGACATTACTACTCTGAAAAGTCACTAAAAGTCTGCATATTTCGGTTGATCATTCAGCCATAAATGCCCAGGAAACGAAAGGTAACTAGTATAGGAGCTTAAAATGGATCTTGTGAATTTATTTATTTGAGGTATTTAACGTGCAATTTTCGAACCGACCGACTATATCAGCACACGAGAATTTCTATGAGCGAGAACGAAAGGGTCTATCAATTTTTTTCCGGGAAAGGTATTTTTCACAGAACTTCCAGGGTTCTTTTACATACCACAATCAATGTGAGACCGACGACGGCTTTACTTCCCTTCAGAAGTAAGTTGTGCTACGGATTTTTTAGCGCTCAAGAAAAATCCTTCGACCTCGGCTAGGTTTGAACCCACGAACATCGGATCCTGAAACAAGCGATTTACCCCAAGACCACCGAGGTCGACTCTTGGGAATCGATTGATGTAATTTAATAGAAGGATTCATGACACTTTTTTTTATTGTAATTTGTATTTTCCTCCTTCACTATTTGTTCTCCTACTTCCAGACAGCTGCACCCAGTAACTTTATCAACCAAATCAGTTTTTTCTGGGTATTTATGAATTTATTTGGGACTAATTCTAGCTCTTTAAGGTGGTATGGAATGGAACGTGAGAAAAGGCCAATGTTTTTCCAATTTTATGGCAAATTTTTTTTGGACAAATTAAGTAAAATAATGCTCCAGTACAAACTTATAGTTGAAGTTTCTTCACATGGTGATATCAACAGTTCCTAAATATCTGTCAAGAGCATGGTGACATTATCTAACAAACTTTTTTAAATGAAAAGAAAAAGTTTTCATTAAATTCCAGAACGCCCTTGACAGATATTCAAGAAATTTTGAGGTCACCAAGTGAAGAAAATTAAATTATATGTTTGCACTGGTACCATATTTTATTTATTTTGGCAAAAAAAAAAAAAAAAGTTTGGCCATAAAAACTGTAAAAACACTGTCTTTTTTTCGTGTTCTCTTCCTTCCCACCTTAAGTGTAAATATAAGAATAGCCTCATCGGTTAGTAATACACGGTGTGGAAAAAAAAAAAAATCGGTGGCCATCCCTGACAGGAAATGTGATCACCCAGGCGTTGGTAATAAGGTAAACCTGTTATTCTCTCATGTTCAAGTTAAGAGTGGGGAAAAAAAAACTCGCTTTCAACGCAAATGTTAAATTTTTTTATGCGTTATTTAATAGAATCTGAAATTATCCGCGCATGGGAGAACCAGTTCGTAAGCTTCAAGGTTTAGACTACTCGTGGCCTTGAAATAGAGGATGGCGGGGAACAGGATACCGGGGGAGGCCCTCGACGTAAAAGAACGGGTAGGACGCTGATAGGGATGGCAACGATATATCGATATAAAAATATAGATATATTTATATTATATACATGAACCTTTCATAAGCCAAGTAGTGTAAGTCGGTAAATGTTAATTTTACATTAAATTATACATAGTATATAGGCATATATATGGTATAAAATAATATTTAATTCGAGTTTCAGAAGGACATATTTTGGATAATTCGAAGCACTTATATTGTCAATTTTTTTAACCTTTTTCTCATTTATAACCTAACCTAACTAACTTTATTAAACCACCCCTTAAGGGAATTCTACACTAACAGCGAGCGGGTTGCCTAAAATAGGGGATGGGTTCTCTCAGTTTTCATCGATTCTGATTTAAGTCTGACATTTTCGTATGTTAATTTTTTCTAAGTTTTTATATTTTTTTGTTTGAATTTTTCTTGTCTTTTCATGTCTGTATATATTGTGTATGTGCGTTTATAGAATGTGCGGGTTTATACGTAACATATTTAGAGATTTTTTGTGAATCAGCTGCGTAGATACTCATTAAAATGGTTAGTCAGAATTTTGGATATTTCTATTATTATTTTTTAGATATTCCTTGGACTTTACATTTAAAAAGTTACATTGTATGTCTATTATATGAGGGTTGGTTATAAAACAAAATAGAATTTTTATTTGTTTCTATGAAACTGCCTTTTATACGATACAGTCATTTTATAATTTTGGACTGAAATCTTTTGCCAACTGAAAATATCAATGATAAACGAACTGAAATATCTTAGTAAGTCAAAGTGACTAGGTTATTTGGCTTCGTAACGGTCCATAAAATAAATTATGTTACACTTTAATAGTGAAACTGCCCCATTTCAAGAATTGGCCAGATTTCTGCCCATCGCGTGAACTGGCCTCTCCTTTTGACCATTTCAACAAACTGGGCAAAAATAGTATAAACACTTACCCATTTCATAAACTGGAACTTATTGTACTCTAATACTACAATCTTAACTGAAATTAGATTTAAGATATTATATTAAACTAATCCAACCTAATTTAATCGGGCGTTTTCGAGTTCCTACACGAAAGCCGATTTAATCCCCTTTTCGATAAAGGTCACTTAATTCTATGGTCAAGTTCTTCCACTTGGTGGGTTGGGGGAGGGGGGGCGGAAAGCAGGGGGGATTGAGTTCCTTCACGAGACCCAAAGGGACGGATTATAAGTATAGTTGGTTAATTTCTACATATACTTATGGTTATTAACCAACCTAACTTAACCTAACCTTTCATGCGTTAGCGAATTTCATTCTTATTTAATTTTGTAATTTACTGTGCAAAGATTCCCTCCTTGAGGTGTCGTGAAGGAACTCAACCATTGCTAACTATCTACGTGGAGGAACTCGACCATTATTATCGGACTAATTATCTACGAGGAGGAATTCTACATCCCCAATCTAACCTAACCTTTCATTCTAAAACGATTAAAAGTTAAATTAACTTAAATAACAAATCTGTTCTTCGCTTGTCCATTTCACGGACCGAGTATTATTTAGCACCGCATCTTACTCCCGTTTGGGTTATACGCCAGTAAAAAAAACTCATCCGGTTCATGAATTATTGGGTAAAGATTGGAGCTGCCCAGTTCATGAACTGGGCAGCACAAGCGCTGTACAATAAATGAACTGGATTAATTTTTTTTTTGCCCAGTTCGTGAAATAGTCCGTAGGAGAATCGAGTCCAGGGAATGGGGAAAAATTTGCCCAATTCATGAAGTGGACAAATTTAGAAATGGGGTATAACATATTCATATTATTTTATATTTATATCAATGTTTATGCGATATTCCGATCAATTTGTCAATACAACTCATGTATCGGAGTATACTCTTTAAAGCTTGTGGATCATAATAAATTAAACAATTTTTTTTTATAATTTTACTGACCGGATCTATTTTTCCATATTTTTATTAATCTTGCCTCCTATTTTCAACAATTAAATAAAACACACAAGGTAAGATTGAAAGATGTTTTTGACAACTGCGTCAAACGTCCTATGACCAACCTGATCCAAACGACCCACGTATCTCAGCTAGTATAATCCCAGGTTGCTCCAAACGTCCTATTACCAACCTGGTCCAAACGGCCCACGTATCTCAGCTAGGATAATCCCAGGTTGCTCCAAACGTCCTATTACCAACCTGGTCCAAACGACCCGTGTATCTCAGTTAGGATAATCCCAGGTTGCTCCAAACGTCCTATGACCAACCTGATCCAAACGACCCCTGTATCTCAGCTAGGATAATCCCAGGTTGCTCCAAACGTTCAACTCGACTACGCACACGTATAAACAACGATCGGCCTCGATCGTCAGATTTGGCGAACACGTTTCAATAAAAGGGTTATATTATAGGCTCTAAAATTATAAATACTATTTAAATAGAGGGGGGAAGGGTGCGTGGTGATGTGACGTAGTATTATAAGGGAGGGCTGTCACAAAATTGTGACAAGGGGGAAGGGAATCAAATAGACCCAAAATTGGCGTGACGCTAAAACCATATTCGAACAGTTTCAATAAACCAATCATCAGTAAAATTACTTTTAAATTTAGAGCTGAAATTTAAATAACGATTCTGTTTTGAGGTTTGACCCACTTAACATTTAAATATTAAGTTTGAAAGGAAATCCTGTTTACTGTTTCGATTGTAGCTCCAGGTACAAAACAAACAAACTGACAATATTAAATATTGTAAGAACCACTTTTTTTTAAAATGCTCGGGGTCAAATGAAAACATCCGTCATCATCTCGAGGTCGAAAATATTTCACGCTCACAAATACTCTCTTTTAGAGAACGTAAACAAGTTTTGTGGCTACCACTCCATCCATTTAGGAAACACGAATTTCTGTGATGGTCAAATGGAGGAGACCTTTACTAACGAAGATATGGATGTCCAAGTTTTTGTAGCAACAGTAGCTAACTTTACCTGTTTTTGGCTTCTAAGAATCTAGCTAAGGCGTCACTCTTAAAAAAAAGTGGACTGTCGATGACGGGGTTTGAATCTCGGTCGGGTGTACTGAAGGTGTTTTTCCCTCAAATTGTTTTCCACTAAAATGCAGGTACACAGCCTCTAAGTTCAACCTTACTCATCCATAACATATTATAGTATTATTTGCTTACATGTGTTTATAGCCCGAACGGGTAGTAATATTAGGTACTAAAAACAACCTAAATGAGCCACTCATTTACAAACCACATTCTGAATAATTAAACAAATATATATTTGAGATAATTAACGTACACTTTCTGAACTTACTAATTAGACTAGTACACGACTCATACAATTAACTTGGATCTAGAACAGACACAACATCAAGCCCCCTGGACATTAATTCATCACATTGAAAAGGGGAACCCAATGATAAATTTTTCGGTCATGCAGGGAATCGAACCCGGGAACATTTATTTCAATAGGCAGACAAGTTACCGACCGAGCTGAAGTATCAGATTTATGAACAAATGGGTCTTTAGAAATACCTCTTTTTCCAGTGGTGGCAGTGGAAAGTTTGAATGAGTTTATTTAAAAAATAATTTGGAGTTTGTTTGTTTTTTCGTGACAAAAACCTATTTTTTTTAATGTGTAATATTATGTAAAATTCCATTCACGGTAGGAATTACTCTCCGAAAGGCCTTTTTTCCTACCAATATCCTTCTATATAGTAGATTTCTGGTAGGGAAAAAGGCCTTTCAGAAAACAATTCCTACGCTGAACAGACTTTACCTCAAAGAATAAAAAGAAGATTTTTTAAAAGACTTAATTATAAACTTAATAATAATACTTAGCACCGCGTCTTACTACCCAATCGGTCTATAAGCTTAAGAACTAACTACGTTAATGGGTTAGGAATTGGGAAGGTTGAATTTAGATGAAGTGAACCCGCATTTGCGTTGAGGGAGAGTGGAAACCCATTTAGGGAAAACCACCCCCAGTTCACCCGACCGAGATTCAAACCTCGATCTCCCCGTCCTCGGCAGTCGAGCTAAAGCACGACAAGCACGTTAGCTAACTACGCCACCGAGGCAGGTCTAGAAAGTATTGAAATTCGTAAAAAAAAGTTCTACCTAGATATTATTTTAGACCCAGACGTTTTATATGTCTATGCCATCTGAACTAAAAAGCAGATATTTCAATCCTGTTTGTACCTGGGACCACAACCGAAACAGTTAAATGAATTTAATTCAAACCCGCTTCTACGGCCGTGTGGTCTAACGCGCTACTCTTATGTTGGACTAGACTGCAGATGACGAGGAAATTGAGGTTCGAATCTCAGTCGGGTGTACTGAGGTTTTTTTTTCCAAAATAGTTTTCCACCCAACCTCCCTCCACTCAAATGAGGGTACACCTCCTCTAAATATAACCTTCCCAATCACTAAAACCATTGGCGTAATTAGTACATAAGCGTATAACGCGAACAGGTAGTACGACGCGGTAGTAAATAATATTAATTAAAGTTTGATATTTAGATATTATATGGTCATATCTCAAGGTATAAGAATGATTTTAATTCTTGCTCTAAATTTAAAATTAATAAATTTAAAATTAATTTACTGATGACTGGTTTCTGAAAATTTGAAGTTGTTCGAAATTGCAATTTTATTCTAAATGGGTAAGTTGGAACCTTATAAATAACATCGTGTATATGTTTTCCAAAGAAATGTTTATTCAAAGGTAGTTTATTAATTTTCATAAATTTGAGATTGAGTATTGTGAGAGAGAATGTTCGACTTTTGGTTTACCAGTTATTTACAATTATTATAACGTTTAATTTTATCACAGTTTTAGACAATTATAAAGGTCACGTTTGTGTGAAAACAGTTATTTGACGTGTTCACTGCTGACCTTGAAATTACAACTAGACACTAACATAGGTGACGTTAAATGTATTTAAATTTGGCGAGGAGACTCACGTGTTCCTCAAAATGGGATCCAGACCCACGGTGGGCTCGTCCAGGATCAACAGCTCAGGGGTGTGAACCAGCGCGCAGGCGAACGATACCCTCCTCATCTGTCCGCCACTGAAACAATAATTATATTTTATGGAACATTGAGGAAATAATTAATATTATACTGTAGGAGCGGGGTCAAAGGGTCAAAGATAGGAGCTCTGATATTATGGCTACTTTCAACAGCGGCCTTTGGCTCAGGCCGACCTGAGGACAGCAGCTGAACGATACTGACCTGAGGACAGCAACCGAACGATATGTGACATGAGGACAGCAGATGAATGATACTGACCTGAGGACAGCAGCTGAACGATAGTGACCTGAGGACAGCAGCTGAACGATAGTTACCTGAGGACAGCAGATGAACGATACTGACCTGAGGACAGCAGCTGAACGATAGTGACACGAGTACAGCAGATGAAGGATACTGACCTCAGATTCCTCATGAACCTCCCCGAGGGCGGAAGCAATAGGAGTCTCGACAGTTTCCTGTAGCTCTCATCTAGTTCTTGGCTGCTCATACCGTTGATCCAACCGAAATAGTAGATAGACTCCTTGACGGTGAATTCCAGCACCTGGGCGTTCTCCTGATCGAACAAACAAGCCACAATAAATGTAGGCCTACGTCGTGTCTGTCCCGTTTGGACTTAGTTCCATTTTAAAACTACCATTTCAAGCGTGAACGCGTCTCAAGTCGGACATGTGGCGGCTCGAACAATGTTTCCAGGAGTGCCAGGAAATTTTTCTTTTGAAAAAGTTTTTGTTCAAATGTCAATGTTATTATGATTCGGGATATACGGGATTTTATTGCCCCGCGATTGGGCACTAATTAATATGATAGCGGATTTAATGCCCCGCGATTGGAAGTCAATTATAACGATACTGGCCCGCGATGGGCGCCAATTATAGTGTATCGGGCTTTTGTTCTTAATATTGCCCTGTGATTGAGCACTATTTATAATGATATCTGGGTTTTATGACGATGACGCGTACATGCTTTACTGCTCACTTGTACACTGTTATGATATCTGATTATATGTGATACTTATTGTTATTAAATGAGCTAGACCTTTGATGTTGCACACGATTTATTTAAAGGATTACACCTTCGGTACTGAATATATGACACAGTTTTGGTTAAATTACGGATTGTTTTTCTGTGATATTACATGTTCCGTGTTCTGAGTATTGTGTGCTGTGTAGATTTGTGTTACTACTTGACTGTAATGTGATATTACACTTAAATATATTACTGGCACTGTAATGTGATATTACTCTGTGGATTCATACGCACAAGCTGCTTATATATGACCTACTCCTTGACTCTTGGGCCCCTTATCCAGTGTTAAAACTAATAGGAGGACTCCTGGCAACCTGATGTTGTGAAGGTTGGCTTCCTATTGGGTAGAGGGAGCCAACATGTCACATGATCTTTCTAATACAACGGAGTTGATCTTTTAAAGAAAAAATAAGTTTTTAAAACTTAGTGTATTGAAATTGGTTCTAAAAGCGCGTGATTCTCCATGGATTAAGTATTAAACGGAAACTTTACACACAGTACCATAAAGAAAAATACACCATCCATGACTTTTTTTAATATATGAGAGAGGAGTCTAAAACATTATCATTGCAATGTGTTAACGATAAATATTCAAGAGTCTGTTGATATTATTCTGTGCAAAAAATTAAAATAAACTTATTTTATGAAGAAATATTGTATATATTTAAAAAAAAAGAGTTTTTGCTATAAAAACTGCAAGCCTAGCGACCGTAAAGGTGAAATTGTAGAGAATGCGAGTTAAGAATAGTGTGTTTACAGTTTTTAAGGCAAAATATTTTTTTCATCAAAATAAATCAAATATTTTTCCTTTATTATTATTTTTTTTATTATTATTAGCACCGCGTCTTACTACCCTTTAGGATTATACACACTTACGCTAATGTGCAATGGTAGGGTGATTGTGAGATGAAATGGAGGACCTACAGTTTAACGTGGGATCCGAACCACTTCCTCACATTCACAAGTTGTGATTAATATACGTCTTGTCAGAGGTGAAGGAAGGGTTTGGCAATCAGATAAATCTGTGCCGGGATCAAGGATTGAACCCCGGACCCTCAGCACAGAGGTCTGACACCTTTACCCCTAGATCGCCAGGTCACCCTTTTTTCTGTAGAAACAGAGTTTACTTTTCTTCGCATGGTGATATCAACTTCTCTCTTCATTTAAAAAGTTTCTCATCTAATGCCGCTATGCTCATGACAGATATTTAACAACTGTTGATATCACCATGTGAATAAAATTTAACTATGTTTTTACTGAAACAGTATTTGATTTATTTTGGCAAAAAAAAAAGTTTCGCCTTAAAAACTTTTAAAAACACTAATTTTCTCACGTTCCCTATACTCCTACCTTAACCCGCATTCCCTTCTAGAACACCTTAACTTTTATTTATTTATTAGATACACTTAAAGTACAATTTATAAACCGACTGTTTGTATCGGCATAAGACTTGTAAACTAACTCAAATCTGTAACAGACACAACACCCAGCCCCCAGGCCATCAATTCTTCACTGTGAAAGGGGAAACCCTTTTTTTCCAACCATATAGGGGATCGAACCCGGAACCCTTAGATCTGTATGCAGACACGCTAGATATCGCGGGTCATGTGAACTTACGTTGCGGACCACAGATTTAGAAATAATAAATGGATGTAAACTATTGAACGTATGTACCTGAGGCATGTAGCCTATCCTGGGTCCTGGCACGCCACTGTTCTTGGTGCCTGGTCGCCCTCCAAGCACCCAGATGTTGCCAGAGGTGAGCTTCCTAGTACCCACGATACAGCTCAGCAGGGTGGTCTTACCGCACCCACTGGGACCCAACAGACCGTAGCTGCAACAAGCAACACACCAGCATCTATACAGGATGTCCCAAACAAGCTAATGTACCACGTACCAGTTTGTTTTTTCTAAAACTTATTTTTTTTAGCACCGCGTTTTAAGGTGCGGCCGAAGGTAGCGCAAGTATTTTTACAATTTTTATAGAATTGCATTTTTTTGGTTGGAATAAATCAAATATTTCTCCAGTAGCAATATAGCGTTCAGTTTTCTGCACATGCCAATATCAACAGATCTTTAATATCTGTCAAGGGTGTCCTGGAATTCTGTCAAAACTTTTTCTCTTAATTTAAAAAGTTTTGAAAAAATTCCAGGACACCCTTGAAAGATATTAAAAATCTGTTGATATTAGCATGTGCAGAAAATTAAACTCTATATTGCTAATGGAGAAAGATTTTATTTATTTTGGTCAAAAAAATGTAATGCTATAAAAACGGTAAAATTACTCGCGCTCCCTTCGGCCCCACCTTAAGTCGAATTCAGACTACGCTGAACTTACGCGCTAACACGTGTTATGACGGTTTAGTGAAATAAAAATCATCCCGATACATTATATTGAAGTGCTCACACTGCCGTGATATGTTGTGTTGTGATATGTTATGTGTCATCTGACGCCGGAATGCATGTTAAACATGTCATGACACGCATCAGCCCAAAGATCTGCACATCCAGATTTTCGTCAGACGTGTTGAAGCATCAGAACGTTACATTTGAGTTTATTCGATTTAATTTATTTTTTTTAGACAGTGAAGAGTAGAAATCTCCTTTATTGACATTTTAGTTTACATTTTGAAAGGCTATTCAGCTTTAAAAAGTTCAGGCCATAAAGTGTGAAATTCACCATATTCACCCCTCTCAGCATTTTTGGGATGTATCCACACTTTCGTGTGTTTCAGTGCAAATATCGTACTAATGGTGGATAGAATCTTCACCCCTTCATCAAGTTAAGATAATAGTCTCATTCCTTTTAGTACTGTCCACTTGAAAATTTGTTCAAGTCCACAAAATGGTGTGCTCTGATCAGAATCAAGAAGTCAACCGACAACAATTCATGTTCAAACGACACCATACACCAGAAACATTAGAGCAGTGTTGGTCACTGGAAGCTTGTGTTGTGATACGTTGACGCGAAACGTCAGACTTGAAAGAAGATCTAGTTAATTTTTAACAACCGCTTCGGTGGCATAATAGTCTAAGGCATCATTTTCGCAAAATACTAAAACTGTCGATTAGAGGAAGATCGGGGTTCAAATCCCAGTCGAGTGTATTGAAAGGTAGTTTTTCATAAATGGACTCTCCACGATCCCTCCACGCAAGTGCGGGTTCATTTCCTTTAAATTCAACCTTATTCATTCCTAACATATTAACGTAATCAGTACATTGGTGTATAACCTGAACGGGTAGCAAAAACACGGGTGCCAAAAAAAAAGTCTTAAGCAAAATAACTTAGAACGTTGAGGAGTGTTATCAGGTGACCTGGCTGTTTAGGGGTAAGGTATCGGACTTCCGTGATGAGGGGAAAAGGGTTCAATCCCCGGTCCATGTACAGATTTATCCGATTGCCAAACCCTTCCTTCACCTCTGACAAGACGTGTATTAATCACAACTTGTGAATGTGTGGAATGCCAG
>CABFWO010007677.1:0-23252 GCA_902155825.1 Timema genevievae | reverse complement strand
GACCCTAGGTTGCTTATGAGAATTATTCTAATTTCACCCAAGGAGTATCCTGCCAAAGTTTGATGCAATGTTTTAGAAACACGTTGGTTATGGCTTGGTTTTGTTTGTATCCGTACTCATAGTACCATTGTCTTAGGACGAGATAAGCGATGCATTTTAAGCTAGGGCTTAACTTACGCTATTTTCAAAATTTCATTTTAGCTAGATTATGGAATCCTTTCAAAATTATTAATTTAGACCTATAACGTTTAATTCCTGTAATTAGATGGGGATATTTTCTTTTATTAGCGGGCAAATGTTTAGCCATGTTTAAATTAAAACTACGTCTATTGGGAAAACTAAATTTTCCTTCAATCTTTAAAGTAACTTCTGTTTCGCCACTTGGCAGCTAGCATTTCATTGCATTCTCACGTAGGCTATGACCATCTTGCTGATGGTTCCTAATTATTTGATAAGTTAAACTAAATGGAACGAGAAGGCACGTCACTATCAAATTTAATATGGTGCTTTATTAACTTAAATTGCACTATAATACATTTTATTGTCATGAGGTGGCTGGACATTTAAGATTTGGATTATATAAAAACTTTATTTTTAGAAGTAATATTGGTTGTTAACTTTTCAGATTGAAATTTCTAATTATTCTACCTGGAGGCCATGAGGTGGCAAGTCTCTAGTCATAATGTACATATTGTTATTGTGTGAAATATATTCTTTGTTTCTTGAATAAAACCATTGTTCTCTTGTAATTCCTTGCATATTATTTATCTCTGGGGGGTTACAGTTCCTCACATCCTGGTGGCTTTAAGCCCGTGCACCCTGACAATTTGTTAATCAGAAATGGTACGGTGATAAAACCAGTGATATTAACTACAAGTGTGTGATATCTATCGGAAGTAATAATTGTAGTGTGACACTTAAGTGGAGTGATAAGAGGACATTGATAAACGCATGACACGCATGGCGATTAGTGTGTGAAGGTGCCTAGAGGAGATAACGCACATGTGTGTTCCGTGAGGATGGTGATATGCAACAATAGTTAGGTAGGTGCTCAGATCAAAACTTAATGACTTGGACTTGGACTCTTGATCAACAAAATTATGACATCGACATAGAAATGTGGCCGCGTGACTTTATTTCGTTTGGATGTGTTATTGTTGATTGTTTTGTGATGTTGGAGTTTACCAGTTGCTTATTTCTGTGTATTTTCTTAATTAAGTGTTGTGGAAATATGAGTGGTGACGCTCGCGACAGGCTCTTAAGAATTTTTATTATATCAATTATGTGCTCATGAAGACGAGATTCTAAAGGGACAGTGACGTGCGCCTGTTAATATTCTGAAGCAACCCAATGGGCTAGCCAACCGATGGTAAACATTGGACAATGTATATAACTCGATCATGATAGCTGTGTCCTTGTGATTCATGTTCTGTTTTGGATCTTTCGTCATGATTTATCACTCGCGATTTGATTTTGGATTTCATGTTCGTCATTTTGGATCGTGACGTTTTTCAGAAGATAACAGCCAGCCTGTCCAATTAGAAAAGGATTGAGGGTTTAGCAATAAGTCACATTTAGGAGCGTATCCATTACTAAAATGGCCGAAGTCACAATCCAAGGTGAGGAGATGGTCCTATATACAGCGCTGAAGTAGGTGATACAGCAGCTTCAAGAACTATGACGGAGAAAGAACAACGCAGAACTAATTAAGCAGATACCAGTCAAAGCTCCAAACCCATAACCCCAATTAATATCAGAAATTTTTCCTGATTCTTACGATTCCTAGATTCCTTGGGCAAACAGACTATAATCTTCTTGTGACTCTTTGTTAAGATAGAAAGAATCAATTATTTCAGTTTGGAGCAATGCAGAGAGTATAGCTCTTACTAGATTAAGTCAATCTGGGAATGCCTTTGATTTTAGTCTAGTAATTACTGTGTGTAGTGAGGTAATATGTTTTAGATACTGGCGTAGATGTGTCCTTGATATGGAAGATTGTTGTAGGGACTAGAGATATATCCACGCAAAAATTAAGAATTTCTGGGTTAAATTGCCGTTTTGTGAGAAATTTTTGTTTAGAAACTTGTCAATATGGGATTAAGCAAAGAGGTTTATACCGTTTGTAACCAAGGACAGAAGGAAGTAGTGACCGCTCTAAGTACATTTTAGGACTGAATTTGTTGATTCAACATGCAGTGACTCTAGACCTACAAATAATATATTGTACTTTGGCCATAAGTGTTATGAACTTGAACCGAGTCTATTTAGGGTTTTTTACTTTTATATTTAGGAGTGATAGGAACATACATTATAACAGAGATAAAATTCAACTAAAATAGATTTATTATACAAAAACATAAAGGTTGGAATAATATTACAACAGCTGAATAAAAAACAGAAAGTATAAACTGTGGTTGAAGCCCGTTGAATGGGCAAAGGAAAACAAGTGCTTTATGATTGTATGATATTAAGTATGATGGTGTATAATAACTCCAAAATTACAGTATCTACCCGTAGCTCGGGAGAATACGTGTCCAGGGGTAGACCTCACGTTTAGAATACACTAGCTTTAAACACTAAATCATAAGATGCGCCAACCAAGGGGTGAAAGAAAAGTACTATCTGTGCAGGCCACCATAAAAAATTAGCCGTGTTCTGCACTTTGCGCACCTAAAATAATAACACAGAAAAAGAGATGCAAATTACAGTGCTGTGAGATACTGACCTAACTAGGTCCTCAAATAAAGGTGTGATAAAACCTGCTTGTAGCCATTCTAATATTATAACATATGAGCGTGACGTCCACGGCGTCATGGGATATTGTGAGGTCTTATGAACTTACTTCTGAATAGTGAACTTGTGAAAGAGAGGGCTCTAAAGCCTGGGACCTATGACAAATAGAGCTCAAGACTCCCGCATTTAAGCTATATCTTATAGGCATAGGAAAATATGTAGTCAACACTTATAACATACAAAACAAGTTAGTCCATTATACTAAACAATATTATGGACGTACAAAATAAGTAAGCCATTATGACCATACAAAACATGTCTGATGGACGTTCAATATATGTTAGTCCTGTTGTCTAAACAAAACACGTCTGATGGACGTACAAAATAATTAAGTCATATTGACTAAACAAAACACGTCCGATGCACGTACAAAATCATTATGTCATATTGACTATACAAAACATGTCTGATGGACGTACAAAATATGTTAGTCGTATTGACTTTACAAAACACGTCTGATGGACGTATAAAATATGTTAGTCCTATTGACTAAACAAAAATTTACATAGTCATAAGGACAAATTCAACAAGTCTGGAGGACTTAGAAAATAACAGAATACTTTAATTAATTGATGGGTGTCCCTCCCTAACCATCATGGTCAGCAGTTTCTTCTACAGGTGCTGAAGCAGAGTTTCCTTCTTCGAAGAAATCCAAGTGATGAACTACAAAAAATGAGCTTAGGAGTTTCTCGTTATATACTCTTTCCTTGACTAACAAATAGGGCAGCGTAAACAATAGAATAGGAACAAAGGGGAGAGGGAGTTTTAGGGACTGTGGAGAAAGAGTTGCCAAGGAAGTCCGCTAGGGGCGTAGTGGTCGTAGCTCGTGGGATCGCTAGCGATGAACCGAGGACCATCTGGTCTTTCTTCGATGTTGAGGTCAAGGGGTTAGACGAGCGTTGAAATTGCCCCGCCTTTGCTTACGCCATGCTATCAGAACAGTTAGTGAAAGCATGGTGATCGTATCCGGGAATATCCGCGTAATGTAAATAGAATCCAGACTATATTATTTCTAAATATATCAGTATTAATAATCCTCTTCTGATTCTTTTATTGTAATTTAGAATTTTGTGCGGATTATGGCTTGTAGATATCCTTTTGTATTAAGTGACATGCTACAAACTGAGGAAGGTGGCTGAAGAGGGAACCAAACGAGCCGTAGATGTATGTATGGAGAGAGCGTCTCCATTCTGCTCTGTAAAACACCGTTAAGGAACTCATACTTTGAACGTCTTATGAATTACCATCAAGTTAGTAAAATAATATAAATGTCAGAATAGGTCATATAGCTGTGGCTAGCTACCCTGGGGCGCCTCCGTAGGGTTGATGGAGTTTGTTGACAATTATTATGTCTAAGAAATGTCAGTCAGTTACCAGCAAGAATGCTGGAATGCTGAAGATATATTTGTACATAGCTGTGTTGTAAATATGAATGAAATTGTGGCCGGGTTGCCCCAATGAACCAGTTAGGCTGGTTGGAGTTTGAGGAAAAGCTTGATGACAAAAGTATATGAGCTGGTTTCAGATCGAACCTGGGACTAGTAAGGTCCAAGGCCAGGGCTATAGTGCTAGAGATTAGCCATGGGACAGAGGAGGTACATGTCCAAGAAACAAGTGATAAATAGCGATCTAAATCCACGTGCCAGTTGAACTGATATCATCAGAAGAATAGCTTGCAAGTGATAATCAATTCTTGATTAGAAAAAAACTAAAGAAAAAATTCACTACTAACAAACCAATAGTCTTAGAAGAAGAGCAACAATCCAGGAAGACACCAGGGATGATTTGATAATATGAGTCAGAGGTAGGATAATAATAATATTTAACCACCACGTCTTACTACCCATTCGGGTTATACGCTTAAGTACTAATTACGCTAATGGATTAGGAATTGGGAGGGTTAACTTAGAGGAAGTGAACCCGCATTTGCGTGGAGGGAGAGTGGAAAGCCATTTAGGAAAAATCACCCCCAGTTCACCCGACCGAGATTCGAACCTTGATCTCCCCGTCCTCGGTGGTTGAGCTCAACATGACTAGCTCGTTAGCTAACTACGCCAACGAGGCGTGTCAGAGGTAAGAGAAAGAAGCATATATTTTATCATATATAAAGCGTGTGAGAGAGAAACACACATTTCATGAGTATAAAGCGTGTGAGAGAGAAACACACATTTCATGAGTATAAAGCGTGTGAGAGAGAAACACACATTTCATGAGTATTAAGAGTGTGAGAGAGAAACACACATTTCATGAGTATAAAGCGTGTAAGAGAGAAATACACATTTCATGAGTATAAAGAGTGTGGGAGAGAATCCAGGGATGTCCAATGCCAGACACCGGCCACGTTTCACCAGGTAGAAGAAGACTGTTTACATGGCGAGAGACGAACTCAGGACAACTAGTATATCAGAGAGGTGTATTAGTGGGAAAAAGACTAAAGTACTAACACATGTTTTATTATTACATTTATAATAGGAGAGTTTTTAGGTAGGAAGTTGATTAAAAATTATAGTCTGTTATAGAAGCCCATATCCTATCTTTGGATTAACTAATCTTGTTCCATTGGTCTGCAAAAGTAAAGGGTAGTATAATAAGGCCATTAAGTCATTGGTCTTGTCCACCCTTGTCTGTTGACGAGAATCGAACTATGGACCATCCATGGGGTCGACCTAGAAAGACCCAGACAGTGAAGGTGCCTTCAACTTCAATGCAAAGAGTGAACAGGAAACTATCAACCCCTATCTCCTCATCAAACCACCATTATAATCTACATAGCAAGTGAAGTGTTTATAAATGTGTGCAGTCTAGGTGCAAGAGTTGGTGAAACAGTTGAAATGAATTAATTGTTCTATATATTTTAGCTATTTTATTCATCAGAATTCTTTATATATTTCATCGAACTGTTGTGTGATTTTCATAGTGGCTTATTTAATGTATTATAAAAGGTTGTTCATTTTTGTTTTTGTTTTGTGCTTAGCAAATATCTTGGTTCAAGGCCAAGTGAATGCCACGAATATAAAATAATAAAGTTTAGACTGAAATAATATTTGAGTTTAAGGGGAATATTTTAGTATCAGAAAATAGTTTTTCTGTAATCATGATTTGTTTTAATCTATTTTGTTGATCATTGCCAGATATTCAGAATTAAAGTAAACAAAGCACTTTTAATACCTCTTGGACTTTATTTTAATATAGGTGCTTTGCAAGTTATTAATGAATTTGATGTAATTGATTGTGTCATTGATTATACTAGATCTAATATATGTTACCAATTTTCAAGTAGCCAATTAGCTAAAAAGTATAGTCAGGAGTATTCAAATGATCTTATATTTTCTTATAGTATTAAGTAACTCTATCCAACTCTCAGCTGTAATTGTTAATATTTGATTCTCAGCATGGAAGCTTGGTTTAGCAAGTGGACACCTATAGCCAAATTGACTTCAAAATTTTTAATGAGAGTTCTCAGGCAGACTCAGTTGACACAAAGAATGGTGATGTGGACCTATAGGCTTAACTTGTTCATTGTAGGAGTATAATACTAGAGTAGGGTATAAATTGTTCATAGTAAGAGTAAAGTAGTATGGTAGATATACCTTGTTCACTGTAAGTTGAAATTTATAATTTTTAGCCTTTAGATTTATACAGGGCGTCTTAAATGGCTACTCATTGTGTTAATGGTTAAACATTTAAAATTGAGGGAACTATGTGAAGCTATCAACTTAGTGATTTTATTCTCAAATAATTTGGTATCTATTGTAAGTGCATTTGCCTCAAGTCTGTTTGTGATTGTAAACTCAGACGTTTGAAATAGGAAACATTTATTGTTAAATATGCACATAGGCCTATGAAAGTTTAGTCTAGTTGGGACAGCAATTAATAAGTGGGAATCGCTGTCTAAGATACAGCGTGATTTTATAAAGTGGATCGAAGCCCATTTATTGGTGCTTAATGCAGTCATTCGAGGAATCTGCTAGTTGGCAGAGCTAGTTTGTGTACCCTAGAGCTGATCTCTGGGCAGTTGGTTCTAGGTAGTTGTTGTACACAGTTGTATAAAGACAGTTATTGTAGAGTGTGTCGGAAAAATGTGTGAGTTCAGCGACGACGTGCCTTAAGTGCCAAGAGAAAGACAGTGGTAAAATCATAGTTAAGGGAGATGGTTAAGACAGTGTTTAAGACAGTGTTTAACACCTAGGTTAAGACAGTGTTTAAGAACGTGGTTAAGACAGTTTTTAAGACCATGGTTAAGACAGTGTTTAAGACCATGGTTAAGACAGTGTTTAAGACCATGGTGAAGACAGTGGTTAGACAGAGTGTCAAGTGTGGGCGGTTGACAAAGTGTGAATAAATGTCATGAAAAGAGCCTTAAATTCTGGCCTTGTGCGTGTTTTCATATGACCCTCTTTTATAGTGATTGAAGATTTAGATTAAAATATAATTTGTGATTCAAGCTCACATATGACCAGGGATGGGTGGACCCAACGCTCGTCACTATGATGACTGTGTACTAGTTCATTTTATATTATTAAATCAAATAATGGTATTAATCGTCTCTCATTCATTAAATTATCCTAGATTAACCTCACACATTACAATGACATAGACATGATGAACACTTGAGAGGCAATCTGACACACAATATTCAACTTTAAAATCCCCCGTCCCTTACATTGTGGTGATTTTAAGCTCGTGCAAAGAATTATTTCTTAATATTATGTGGAAAGGGGCCTTAGAGAGGGTCATTTAATCAAATTTATTCATAGTGGAAACGATTTTTATTAGCTTTCTTAAGTATTAATTTATTCAGAAAACTCGCTTCTATAATATCAAATACATGACAAATAACAAGACAAAAATATCAAGATTTATATTGTATACATACTGCAGGGTGATTCACTCGGGATAGAACAGTTATTTTTTTAAATAAAATCATGATATGAAAGTCACATTTGAATGGTGTGGATTGTAAAACATGACAAATAAGTGACGTGTCCATTTACAAAGGTGTTTTGTCCGAGCCTAGTGCATTTTGGGAAACAACAAAAAACATGTCTTGAACTTATTCCCCTATTTAAGTCAATTATTTTTTGTAGACTTATTACTGCTATTCATATAAGTATTCTGGAGGAATAACAGCTTGCATAAACCATGGGTTCTTCTTAAAAAAGAAAAAATATTTGGACAAGGTGCAATTTGGAATTGAATGATGGACCAGGGCTATTTTGGAATTGTTTAAAATGGACGAGGGACATTTTGATTCTGTGAGAATATAAATTATAACTTAAAGATAAAGTCATCTCTTTTTTTGACATTATTTCATAGTAAAACTTGTAAAAGTATACACAAATAAGTTCAAGAGTATTTGAAGGCATTTGCATGAACACAAATGAAAAAATTAGATGAACGTTTTAATTTATTCAGGCTTCTTTTGAAATATATAATATTAAAGAACTCTAAACTTCAGATAATCATAATATGTTGGTTGAAAAAAGTTTAAATTACACTTTGTATGTAAGCTAGTAGCTTATTAATTTCTTTTCTATCCACACACTATCATCATGATCATGCATCAGTCCTCCTTCATTTTCATCTTCTGAAAGATCTCCAGAATCTCTGACCAACTCTGAGAAAATGATGTCTCTATAGAACTGTAATCCCGGTAGATTATCCAAGTCATCACCATAGTGAAGTTTTAGTAACCTTTTAATATCATATTTCTTAATTTGTTTCACAGGAACATCTACTCTCACTAGCTATGGATCATTATCAGCAGTCTTCCTGTTTGGACGCAAAACCTTTCTGGAAATCCCCACATCTGTGTTGTATGAATCTTCACCTCTAACAATAATGTCTGATTTTGGTGTGCTGCCCCAGGTGATAATGAATCTTTTGCATAGAGCAAAGTGGAAGTGCCACTTGTTAGGTTTCTTCAAAATATTCCCTGTTGCTGCTTTCCATTTGAAGACATTGACGTCCCTCCCTATCTTCAGGACAGTCCCATTCTTCTCAAAATACTATAGTACTCTTCATGTTTGAATATTGTGCTCATTTTCTTGAGCTATTTTTCAATGCGCCTAAACACACGGTCTGGTGGAACAAAGGAGTATCCAGGAAGGGTAAAGGTAAGATGAACTTCACGAATGTTATGGGGGGCTGCATGCAACCAATTTATCAGCATACCAATCACTATCTTGTTTTTGTTCCGCCTCTCACAACCATCCCCAAACAATTGCACAATTTCATACTCTCCTAGTTCAGTGTTGGTTAACTGATGGTAAACCGCAGAAGCAATTTCAGATGATCCTTTATAACTGTCTGCTTCTGTCCAAATGTACATAATTATTTTATGTGCAGGCTAAGGGTCTTTTGATGTTCCTTCACACATTTAAAGCTATACAGGTACAATTGACGTGAACAATATGTGGCTTTATCAGGAATTTTTGGTATCACCAAATTTTTTTAGCTGTCAAATGTAAATGTAATAGCTTTCTCTAAATTTTTTTTCTAAAGTGTGAAAGATGCCTTGGCACGCCTATTATGAAGCTCGAACTCAATTTCAAGAGCTTTATCATTTCTATTTGACTTACATCTTCCCCTATACTGCAAGCATGTTTAACAGGTATCTAATGCAGGTGAATCAAAACTTAGTTTATAATCCTGATCAAAAATATTTCTGAAGTATTTATACTTTATTTTCAGGGCCTCGTCGAAACATAAACTATTTTAAGAGGCATGTAATTTTGTAATTGTCAATTTACTCTCTAAATATTGCTTTCTAGTCGGGCTATTATGGCAGTAATAAGAATGTAATAGAACTAGGGACGCTATGAAAGTTTTCATTGTATTCTTTTTCCCTTCATACCCTTGTGAGCGATGCTCACCACCACGATTTTCTGTGGCACATGTGCAGTTTCAAAGTGGGACTATAAACTCTCTGGACCCTATCTTTGAAATATTTAAAATGCCCAAAAATGCCTTTTGACAGATTTGAACTTGTTTTGACTGACCATGTTGTGTGATAGGTATGTAATACCTTTGCCAAAATTGGGTATCTTGTTTACATTCTCCTCTGGCTCATTTAGGTTTAGGTGATTCTGTTATATATTTCAATATTAAACTATCCTGATCTATTTTAGCAGCTCTGTAATCAATTTTTCTTGGATAAAAACTGTTGTGAAACCCACCCACATCTTGAAGTGTGAGTTGTGAAATATAAATCGTTTCGGTGCTTATGTTGGCGATCAGGTAGTTTTGGCAGGCACTTCGAAGAATACTTACTCTTTTTGTCCGCATTTTTCTTCCATAAAATGGAATTCCTCTCTTTTTTTCACCCTTTTCCTACCACTTCCTACTTGCTTAACCTCACTTTCTCCACTAGCTGTAGGCACAGGTTCTTCCATAATACACAAAATTACTTTGCCAACAACTGTAATAGGCCCTTCAAATAAATAAATAAACATTTTCCTTAATGAGTGAAGACGATAATAAGTCACCCTTTTGAAATTGACGCCTCAGTATTTATCATAGAAGATGCTGGAAATGCCCACCACTAGCGTTCAAACACATATCCACCCAATGCTCCATATTGGCGAGTGTGAGATGTAGCGTAGCGAAGTTGATGGCAGAAATTTCACGTCTGATGCTCTCTTTCAATTTCTTATTTGACCTTGGGTTGTTGACATAAACACTGCCTTTTAAAAGTCCCCATAGAAAGAGATCTACAAGCGTCAGTTTGGGAGACCTAGGTGGTCACAGGTTTTTGGAGATAGTCTTGTCTTGGGAAAAAAAGTGGATTTCTGCCTTGCTCCTAATGGAAGTGTGGCAACTTGCGCCGTCCTGATGGAAGTAGCCATCTGCAAGTTCCTGATCATCTAACTAATTCACAAATTCATTAAAGATCTCCAAATATTGGTCACTATTCACCGTTTCTTCAAAAAAGATTGGCCCAATGATACAGCGACGAGACACTGCACACCAGACACCAATTTTGGCTGGATGCAATGGTTCTTCATGGATGGAGTGGGGATTATCAGTGGCCCATGCCCGTATACTTTGAGAGTTTACATAACCGTACAAATTGAACCATGCTTCATCAGTAAACTATACTATGCCCTACTGGGTGGAGATTTTCGGTGAAAAATTGGGAAAACCATTAAAAATATGCCAGTCGCTTTGCCAAATAAGGTGGCTGTAGCTCATGCAAAGCCGTAATACAGTACGGCTTAGTATTTCCCTGTTTAGCTGCTCCTTGACATGTATAATACGATCGTCCAGTCTCTTGGGATAACCTCCAACGGTATTTTCTTGTGGGTGCCAATAAACACTGATTCACATTCTGTATGATTTCCTCCGTCAACTTGGGCCGTCCGCCCGTATGCGGAATCCACCAAATTTTTCGTTCTCTCTAGCTTATTCGCCAAGTTCAAAATGGTGGCTCTTGTGGGTGGTATACGCCACCATATTTATTCAGATACCCCCTCTGACATTGTTTGAAGGAACTGGTCACCCAGTACTGATGCATAATGAACACACGCTCTTCAATTGAGAACACAATATTTCTTCTGCCGACTCACACTGTCTGATTAGACACGCTTCCCTCTTAATGTCTAGAGAGATGGCCCGTAATTATGCCACCCAGATGGTCAGTGGGGTGACATTTTTTATCCAAGTAGTGCATGTCGACTGCTTCGTCATGATATAAAGAACCTCCACGTTCGTGTTTCATGCTCATATTATATTCTACATAGCTTATACAAAATTAGTGTTCAGTCCCTAGTGAATCATCCTGTATATTAAGATGTCTCAATTTTGGTTTTATAATAAACTGGATTTATAAGTTATTATTTTTATAATTTCATTTAATGTACCAAAAGCAGTATTTTTGTATTAATTTTAGAAGTTGTACAAATTACAATATTATTTATAACGTTAAAAATCAAGGACTATACGCAAAATAAAGCAATTTAAACTTTATTAAGACATGAGTTTAAGCTATTGAAAACCAAACTAAAGATATTAGTTTATTTTAGACTGGACTAAGTTTAAATACATTTTTACCACAGCTTTGTGAATAGATTTTCAATATTCTAATTTAATTAATAATTATGTGAGTGGACTATGAACAATGAGCATAAAGAAGAGTAAATTAATAATACTAGATAAAATGTCCTGGTTAGCGGTGGTAACACCTGATTTTAGGTTAAAATAATAAGGGAGACATTATAGTGTATTATAATAGAGTCCACAATCCAACACTTCGAATATATCAGTGATAGGACACACGACAATAAACGCTTCATTTTCTATTATTATAACAAATACTACATATATAATTTTGAAATGTGATCAGGATTATTTTAACTAATTAATTTTGATATAAATGATTAAAAATTTATCTCCATAAAGGTTAATTTTAAATAACCAACTTAATAGGTAAATCGGCACGTATAGTTGTAACCACCTTTTTAGAGAAATGATAGTCAGGGAGTTACAAGAGAATTACAGTATATATTATTGGAAATAAAAGAAACAGTCGATATACAATAACGATTAATAAATATATAAATATTGACTAGAGTGTCCAAAATCGAAGGTTTTACTACTAAACAAGAATATTTCATACATAGCGATTGACTAGATGGTCCAAAGTTGAGGACTTTAATATTAAACAAAAATATTTAAAAACTATAGAAGTATTGACTAGCGTGACCAAAGTCAAAGACTTTAATACTAAACAAAAATAATGTATAAATTTATAAATATTTACAAGAGTGGCCAGAGTGGAAGACTCAAATATTAAACAAGCTCGCCTATTATGGCATCAATATTCTGGACATTAAAATAGTTAAAGATTCCGAGATTACTAAGCAAATGCATTATAAAGTTCCCACGCCTCCCGTGTTAATTATCCGTCCAATGACCTTGACACGTGAAATAAAGAAGGGTAGTTAAAAGATATTTTAAAACAACAAATAAGTTCGCACACACCTTAATATTAATTGTACAGCATTAAATATAAGTTCCCTGCCTAAAACCGAATCCCAAAGAGATAGAAACATAAAGTATTATACAAATCAAGGGCGGTCGGCTCCCTTTTAACCACTTAAGGCAGGCAGTATATCGACTACTAAGTGTACGTTTCCCACATACTAATACAAGTTAATATGTGCTATTAAAGATAATTTTACCCTAAAATTAGTTCTCCAGAGAGCGATGCCAACATTTAATCAGAAATTTGGTAAGAGCGCAATCATAAGCTAGTCGCCTGGCAGCTAAAACAGATAGTACGTTTACATTTGAGAAAAGATTACAATTCCCGAAAAGTTTATATAAAATGAAAACATGGTTGCAAATTAACCACGTTGAAATTAAAAACCTATCCCACTATTGGATATTTAAATATATAAGTCCAAATCAATAATTTTGAAAAGATTCCCACACATTTAGCTGAAAGAGAATTTTTAAGGGTAAAATTAAGTCTCAGATTAATTTGCCGCTCCCCCTTTAGTAAGCCTATGATACAATGAGTGATGATGTCTACAAAACACCACCATATATAGTAAGCTCACGAGACCACATGTTCCCAAAGAGTACGGGAGACAAGGGGGAGAGGGGAATGTAAGGGACGAGACCTCGAAGCGTTTAGAAACCTGTGGAAGCTTACCGAAGCTTTGTTGGCATGACAACAACAGAACATGCCCTCGGACAAGTCAACCGGAAGAAGTAACAACTAGGTGCGCAACTTAGCCTTCATTTGTTTGCCATGGGTGTAGCCTTTTTTCTTGGATCATGACAAGTTCCACCTATCATCAGCCAGCCAGATAGTCTGTTAGAGGGAGGAGGTGCGGCCAAGCTTGTGTCAGAGTTGCAGTCCAACGGTTCGGAGGGTTAGTGTTGTGCCATTTGATTTGAACTGCTACAACGTAACTTAATACATAACGTTATTTTCAGACTCAAGATACCAAGGAACTAAATGCTTTGGCCAAAGTTCTACTCTGTAACAGACAAACGCCTCTTCCAATCGGCTCCATCAAGTCCAACCTCGGTAATACTGATGCAGCCTCAGCACTTGTGTCTGTTGTAAAAGTATTAATTGCAATGGAGACGGGAAAAATACCCCCAAATGACAACTACAACAAGCCATCTCAACAAGTACCGGCATTAGTTGAAGAAAAGTACAAGGTTAGTAATTATTTAAAGCTAGTTTGAACGATTATAGTAACGTATTAAGGAGAAAATAATATTATCAATACTATTATTGTTTTTATTAAAGTTTTCCCGTCTAACCTAGAAATTAATGGCAAGATTATAGTGGATCCTTTATTAATTGCTAATGATTTTGGGACCTACTTTAATTCACTTATAATTTAGCCTTTCCTGCCTTACCCTTCCCCATTATTGAAACTAGGCGGCCTTGTATCCATGCCACATCACACCCTTGGATGTTGCTAATACTATAAAAAAAGATGAGTTCTTCTAGATGTGCCAAGACAGATGGAATTCCAAGTTTTATTGTTAAAGGCTGTGCCAGCATTTTCACCCCTTTGTTATCCTATATCTTTAAATTAGCTTGTAATTATAAACCAATTTCTCTCTTAAACACTTTCTCCAAAGTATTAGAGAAAATCATACATGAGCATACTTTCCAAATCCTTAAAAGTAAACTTTCAGATAATCAACATGGCTTTATTCAAAATAAATCTACTGTCACTAATTTAGTAGAAGTTCTTGGGCATGTTGCCCCTCAAGTCTCTGCCCAAGGTCAGGTTGATGCTATTTATTTTGACCAAAGTAAGGCATTTAACTTTGGTCAGCATCGTATCATTCACTCTAAACTTGGTAATTTTGGACTTTCTCACTCATATGTAAATTGGTTCAAAAGTTATTTGCAGAAAGGTCATTCACTATTAAAATTTATTCACGCACCTAAAATACATTTTTAGCACCCTGTGGCATACCACAGGGTTCTAATTTAGGTCATCTTCTCTTTAATGTGTTTATTGATGACATGGTAAATATTTGAACTCATCTAGTTATTTACTCTTTGCTGTTGATGTTAAATTATTTAAAACTATTAAATCTAGTTCAGATTGTTTTGAGTTACAAAATGATGTAAATTGTATTTTACAATGGTATTTGTAAAATGAAATGTCTATTAATAAATCTAAGACTAAATCTATATCTTTTACTAGGAAAACTAATCCTTTCTTTTTTACTTATAAATTGGGCAGTGAAAACATAGTTTGCACCCTTTGTATTAATGATCTTGGTGCTCTCCTGGATAACAAACTTTATTTCCACTCTCATGTCGACCATGTAATTTCCCAGTCATTGAAATTACTTGGACTTATTAAATTTATTACTTCATCATTTAAGAAAATTGACTGTTTTTTATGTCTGTACTACACCCTGGTTATATCTAAGCTAGAATATGCTACTGTTGCTTGGAATTCTATTACCTTAACTAACTCTCACAGGTAGGAAAACGCTAAAAGAAAATGTATCGCTGCGTGCTATGATAAATTCTTTACTAACCGGAATTATTATGATTATGACAGAATCTGAAACCTCTTAGAGCTCCAAACTCTCTTCTCGCGTGGACTTTATTATGATGCCCTTTTTGTTTTTAATATTTTCAATAACAAAATTTCTGGAAAATTTGCCCTTGATCATGTAGGTGTTCATATCCCTTCTTGGACCTCTTGTAGTTCAAAACTATTTTTTCTCAATAGCTATTATAAGGTAAACCCTATAGGTAGTTGTATTCATAGCACCAATTCTAGGTTTGTCGAATTTGATCTCCATCATAAAAGAAACGCTAAACTCATAAAGTTATTTAAAGAACTCCCATATCAATAATTTATCATGTAGAGGTTCTGCCTATAATATTTAAATTTACAATATTCTGATTAACATTTTGCATATTGTTACTGCTTTTAACCAGTCTTTAGTTATTTGTTATTATTGCTATTTTTTATTCTTATCATTATCAATTTTTTTTTCGTAGCTATTCATTAGTATATTTAGCTCTTATTGTTTATCTTATTTTTTTTCTCGTATATATATATATATATATATATATATGTGTTGTGTGTGTGTGTGTGTGTGTGTGTGTGTGTAAGTTACTTGTGTACTTTTAAGTGCTGAACTGTTATAGGTCTTACGATTGTTGGCCAGCACTATAATAAAGGATATTAAAATTTGAATTTAAATTAATGCTATTGAAAATAATTTTAAATAATTACAAAGCTCCTTGCTATAGTTATTTTACTATTAGTTTCCCATATCACTTTGACATATCCTTTCTTGGTATGATAATATTAAAGTTGATAGGTGTGATGTTTGTAATATCATTGTATCAAATTATATTTTTGATGAATAAATTAATCAAAAAATATTGTAGCATGCACAGAAAATATTTTCATTAAGTAAAGTATTTTAATATTAAATAACAACTTCACTTGTTGATTTAATGTACAGACTAGTTTTTGAGCTTTGAAATCTTTACTGAAGAAATAGTTTGATATAACTTAAGAAGAATTATTTGAAAATTTAATGAAAAAGTATATCTGTGTTAAGTAATAACAGAGACCATGCCATGGTCTAGAGGTCTAGCTGTTGTTAACATTGTAGAACCTACCGGAGTTGTTGGTCATATTGTACTGTTATAGGTAGTAACAGAGACCAAGCCATGGTCTGGAGGTCTAGCTGCTGTTAACAGTGTAGGACTAAGTGGAGTTGTTGGTACTATTGTACTGTTATAGGTAGTAACAGAGACCATGCCATGGTCTGGAGGTCTAGTTGCTGTTAACAGTGTAGAACTTACCAGAGTTGTTGGTCATATTGTACTGTTATTGGTAGTAACAGAGACCAAGCCATGGTCTAGAGGTCTAGCTGCTGTTAACAGTGTATGACCTACCGGAGTTGTTGGTCATATTGTACTGTTATAGGTAGTAACAGAGACCAGGCCATGGTCTGGAGGTCTAGCTGCTGTTAACAGTGTAGGACTTACTGGAGGAGTTGGTCATATTGTACTGTTATAGGTAGTAACAGAGACCATGCCATGGTCTGGAGGTCTAGTTGCTGTTAACAGTGTAGGACTTACTGGAGGACTTGGTCATATTTTGCTGCGGCCTCATCACAAGAAGAAGGTGAATGATGGACTACCCACTGATGAACTCCCACGACTTCTTGTTATATCTGGTAGAACAGAAGAGGGCTTGGAAACCACAATTAGTAAGGTAATTTTTTTTATAAATATATGACTACTTATAACAGTTCACTATCAGTTAATAGCATAGCTAGTAATTTGAAGAAGATAGATACAAATTTGATATTTTAAATAATTTCATTTTTAAAGTACTAAAATTTAATATTAGCTTTATCATATGTATTTTATTTTCAGTTGAGTCTATAATCAATTTTTTTTTCATACATTTATACACAGTTTTAAATAGATCTATTAAACCAAAATAATTCCACTAACCTACTTCCATTTGAAACTAGTAAAATATTGGGAAGCGTACTCAACACATTACATAAAACCAAGTATAAATGTTAAAAGTATTGTTAATATTGCGTTGAATCAATCAAACTAGAAAAGTTTTCATAGTTATCTAAAAAGTGAACAATTTTTAACATTATAAATATCTCGCAATAAAGATTGTATTTTGATTTATATAATATTTTGATATACAGAAGCTCTACCATAATACTCCAACAATTTAAACAAATACAGTTCAGTAATGTGGAGTTTAATGGCGGACACTCTGTACTATTCTATTAAATAGGACTTCGTTTTATCTAATTGATAATAAATCTATAATTAAATTAAGTATACCTCATTAGGTCAAATAGTAGAGTAAGGCTAGCTAGCTAGACGGCTAGATAGAAATGAATAGACCTGTTCATTAGTACACCCGCCCTATCTCATTTTCAAAATCCACAAATAAACAGTGTTTTTAGAATAAAGGTTACAATAAAATCATTAGGATAATACAATATTATTCTACATAGATTTTACTTTACAAAATTATGATATCTAAGCAAAATATCTTTTCAAGTAGATTTGATAAGCAGCACAAAGCAGTTTGTATAATTCTCAAAATGGATTTTTTTTCCACAAACAAATATTTGAATATTTTTTCCTTGGGAACCGCAATTTTTAATTATATTTTTCCACCAAGAGTTTGTGGGTGGTGTTCAATTTTAATTTTGTATTTCCATAAGTTGTCTGTGATTTCCTGTATAAAATTTTGTTTTATAGATTTAACAAAATTATTTGTATTGTGTTTTGAACAAGGTTTTTTTTCTGTAAGTTAACGATTTCTATTTGTTGGTATACGTTAAAGTAGATTTAACTGACACACCTTTGATGTGTCAGAACCAAAACCTGATATAATTATAAATAGACAATGAGTAGAATTGATCGTCACTCCTTTGATGTGTCGCCGCCCAAACCTGATATAAATGATCACCATACAAAGAGTAAATTTGACCTAATTTCTTAATACCAAAATAAGGTACAACCCTTAACTTACATTAAAATCGCAGCACATTCTGAGTCTAGTATATCTATATAAACTAAGGAAAATTCCATCTGGTGCAATGGGGTGCGACAAAAGTAAAGTGTGCTGCGCTCCATGAAGTACTGGGCGGGCTCAGCACACACCGCTTTGTTAGCATTGTGATGTTATTTTTGGTTAAAAGAGTTACTTATAATAGAAATCTAGTAATCAGTTGACTAAATTCTTCAAATATATAATATCGTAGACTATTTTACTGTTTATTTGTTTTAAATTTCATTCAAAACTCCTAAAGTTTTTAATTTTCATTATTTATTCATTTACAATTAAAATATATGTTATACATATAATCTACCTACCTTTATTTCACTATATTACATCATTTTTCTTTATTTGATTCATTAACTGCCAACCCGCCATGTTTATTAATATTGTTGGTAGGTGATTTTAACGCTATCTGCTCTAGAGAGTGGTTTATTTCGGAACTATTATATTAATTTATTTTTATGTTCTTGGACGCTTATAGCATCTGGCTGTCACTTGCAGAAATAATTGCCCTTGGCGGAAGAGATTATTATTCTTGGGTTTTTTTGGTGCCAAATTTAAATTAATTTTTAAGATGACTTATGTTCATACGTCAAAATTATAATCATCTTTATAGTAATACTCTCAATATTTAAATAGTTAAGATTGTTTGTTTTATTCTTTGTTATAAATCCCGGTGAATATTTTCTCTTAGGCAAGAGATTGTTTATTTTAAAACAAAAAGAACGTGTTTGTGTTTTGTCTAAGTTTTTGTTGTGACTCTAAAATTGGCTTTGAATGTGGAAGTAAGGACCCAATCTGCGGATCCTTCAATTATAATTTTTACCAGGTTAATTGTAATTCTTATCCTCCAAAACTTCTCTAAAAGGAAGTATTAACTTGTGAGGAAGGTTGAGTTAAAATTTTCAAGGAAGATTTTTGTGGAAATTTAAGGCCTGGAGTTAAATGTTGACGGAGCTTTAGGTCAACTTTTACAAGAACAAGGACATTTTCGTGTGAGATCAAATCCATCTGTAATCATCCTGTTATGGATTTAAATAATTAAGTATAATACTTAAAATTATTAAAGAAGTACAAATAACTTCAGTTTTCAAACCAGAATTATTACCGTTTGTCCACCTCAGAACAATATTTTTGTTTATTAAATAGTCATAGCATTATTGTTACATGTTATAAGGAATAAATTTTGTCGTTGTTAAAATCCTGTTATTTGCTTAAAGAAATATTCCTATGTCAATAATTATATATATATATATATTCTTTAATACTCACAATTCAAGTGAGAGTTTAACAATTTCAAGTATTGCTTAGCAATACTTCTATTAATTTTATAACTTAAGAGGCATGCCTTAATAGGTAGGGTTTATTTAAGGATATCATTCACTACAATAATTAGAATCACTCTTTAAATTTAATTGTTTTTATTTTTATTTACATCAATGTACCTTGTATTTTATTTTGAACTTGCATCCCATGTATAGAGATCCTCAGTAGATTGGATTGTTCAGAGCAAGAATAATAATCTGCGTCAGTAAGTCGTCGGTTGTAAGTGTCCAACTTAAGTCCAAACTTTTGATAAAGTTCAGGGGTCTTGAGAGAAAGGGTTTTCGTCTTACCGCTGAGCAGTTTATGGGGATAAATTTGTTTAGTGATAAAAATCTATCTACTTCACTAAAACAAGAGGGGTTGCTAGTTGGCGCCCAATACAACAATATTATATTATATATTAATATAAATTAAATTCATTCCTAAATTTATTCGTATAAATCATATATGCATAAGAAAATAAATTAATAAAATAAAAAATAAATACATATATTTTTTTTCATCACAGCATTCAGTTAGTGTGGGAAAATAACGCGTTAATTTGTGTTTTGTGTTTATACAAAACAATGGTTTTGAACCGCTATACTAACAAATGTAGAGATGCTTTAACTAATTCGCCAAACGAGTAAATTTCTTTTCACAGGTAAGTAAGCATTTTAAGTGTAATAGTGAGTGAGCCACGTTTAATAATTATTATATATACTTGTTTTCTAGTCAAGTGATGCGTGGTCTTCAAAACAATATTCCATGTGGCATGCGCCTAGTTAATATATTTGATACATTCAACTGCTGGAACTAGTTGGTTTTCCAGAGGGAGTCGTGCATTTTATTTATATTATGAAGTGTAATTTATCGTGAAAAATATTCGTATCGTAAAAATTTTTTTCCAATTCTTACGTTTAGTGACATGCTTGAATTAACTTTACCTTTGATTGCAGATTATTAATAGTTTAAAAAATATGAAATTAAATATAATTGGTTAATCTACCTCTTAATACGAAAGTGAATTTTTAAGACCCAATATTGACCTTATTTATGGTTCAAAATTGAATAATGAGGATTTTAACAGAATCGTGTTTACATGAGGATTTGCAAAGGTTATAAAAATTACAACAATTTTTACCGAAAGTGGAAAAGTTCACCAGGTGCATCTCCGGAACCAATGGTTGGGGGTTAACTGTTATTAAATTAATGGAATTTTCGTTTATTTTATAAATATCTTATGGGATAAACCTGTGCAATAATTTATTATATAATATTTTTATTATCTTGGAATCTTTATAGAAAGGTTATTTATTTTTTCGTGGTGTGATTGTTGTCTTTGGAGAGTCTAACAAAAGAAAATGAGTAACCTTGGAATCTCTTTGGAAAGATTCTTTATTGTTTGGTTTTGTTACTAGGCCAAACAAATTTCTTATTAAAGAAATAACATTTTATACTTAAGTATTGCGCAACATGTGCTCAGGTTTTCTAGTATTTTCTATTTATTAGAAGAATTTAAATTTAAATTTCTAAGCAAATATATTAGCTAAGCATCTAACTTAAAACTTAATATTAATACAGACACAACATTGGGTCCGCGATCCTTAATTCTTAATAATTGTGAAAATAAAACCTCAATCCCAACAATATTATTTTTGGTGTTATTAAAAACCCAACCCAGGAATACCAGCACAGAAGAATAAGACAATGCCGATTAGGTTAAAGTGTCTGACTATAAAATTAATAAATAAATATAATTGTTTAGTTAAGGACCTATGTTTAATTTATTTATAATAATTCTTAAATTAACTTATTATTGAAAATCTAAGCTTAGGCCTAGTAATCAATGTCACACAAGAAATTCGTTTTATTTTCCTTTAATTTATACATTAGAACCTTTAGAGTTTAAACTACATGCATTAGATTGATGGTCTAGAATAATTTATTTTTAGGTTGCCACCGAAGTATAAAGAAAATTTGTATGGTTGAGAAATTCTAAAAGAGATAACAGGAAAGCATCGAAACTATCTAAAATCTTTGATCCTTAGTGTATATCCGAATATTTTTAGCTTAAGAAAGCTATATTAAAACTTAAATTTAACGGTGTACACAGGCTGTTAGAGACAGACATATTCCGATAGAGCGTAGCACTATCGGTTTGTCGTGCTTGGGATTGCTTGGGACGGTCCGGTTAGAGAGGGAGATATATATCTTTACTTCTCTCACTTAACTTCTCGCTTTGAAAGTAAAGAAATAGGGGATTAGTAGAGTAACAGGAAATGTTTACAGAGGGATTTGGTGGAATACAATTCGGTCGTTAGAAGGACAATTACTTTTAATTACCTAGCTCAAGGGTGGATCCAAGTCCAGTTGTAGCATAAAACAAAAGGTCACCATCACAATAAAAGTAATAAATATGTACTGTACATAGGTCTAAGGGTTTTAGTAATAAAATTTTTTAAAATCAGTATTTTAATATTAAGATTAGTAACATAAATTCTGGAAAATTTTGGTTCTAATCCACTTGATTTGCTCTATAGATAAGTTGAAAGAGCTTTTTCCCTGTTTTTGATTAGGTCATGTAGGGCTGTAGGAGATAGAGTGAGGAAGGTGCTAGTCATACTTTACAAGATTAAAGTATTGTTTTCAATATGTTTTTATTTTTTTCTATGCTGGAGGGGACGATCACACCCAAACCCCTGGGTTCACTCGAAGAAATATATTACTTTTGATGCTAATGAGAAAAAATTCACTCTGCTGTTTGTAAGGATGATTACATATTCTAACAAGTTAATATAAAAAAATATACAAACGTTTTGGAATATGTGGGATGAAAAGAAAAACATTTTTTTATTTAAATTATGATATCCAACGAAATACTATAAGTGTAATGATCTTGATATTTTTAAATACAATTATATTTAACTAGGACCAATTGGCATTAATAATTAATGATTAATGATTTAAATATATAAGTACTATGGTTGTATTTGTAATGCAAATTAGACACAGGTTCATTTGTTTATACTGGCACCATACAGATTGGTCGATAGTCTGTTAAAAATATTTTTAAGGCTTGTTGAGACATGTGGCCTACTTGATTTGGAGCAACTGGTTGACAAGTTCATGCTTAGGTAGACAAAGTGACAACAAACTGGTCAACCAATTGGGGTTCCAGCAAACTGATTGACAACACACTGGTTAACATGGGTGGAAAAAGTGGTCAACAGAAAAGTGAATGTCACACAAAAGCAATGTCGACCACATGGTCGATGCGAGTAGGACAATATGATAAAGAGCCAATTGGTTGACAAAATGTGCACCGCCTCTACGGGGTGCACATTTTAAATAGGGTACATAATAACATATATGAATTAAATGAAAGAAAGAGGTGATTAAAGTAAATGTAATTTAATAGTTCAAAAGACATAGACAATATTTTGAACGTAATCTCCTTAAGAACAATGTATAATAAGTAATTACAGTAGGAGGTAGCGTTGCTAAAGCCAGCCGGCGTGAGGCGTGAAGCGCCAGAAGAAATAACTCGGACAATTGAGTTACGTTACTAGTAGTTCTACCATGAATGAA